>JBAFWW010036878.1:0-14256 GCA_036873685.1 Agapornis canus
GTTGGAACTAGATGATCTTAAGGTCCTTTCCAACCCTAACTATTCTATAATTCTACGAGTCTATGATTTCTGCTAGTGCTCTTACTGCCTCATGCAAAAGTGCAAAGTCCAGCAACATCCCAGCAGCTATAAAGCCCTGCCAAGCAAAGCCATCTACAGGAAGATGCTTTGCCTATCGGCCACAGTGCTAATCCATGCTGCCAGTTATGCTCTCCTCCTCATAGATAGGTATCTGGGATGAAGACAGTGGTGCCACTGGGCTGGGTTACTTGAGTCCTGTACATGTACAATGCCAGAGGTGGACAAAGCACTTCAGACAGTGCAGGGCCACAGCTGAGGTCTGTTTCTGATGCCTTCCTTGCTGTTTTCAGGTCAACTGCCTCATATGAAAGAGGGAGATGTTGGGGCCTGGCAAGCCTCGGTCACTGGGTTAGTAGTGCAAGTGAGCCAGGGTTAGAAGGGAGGTTCAGCTGCTGGATTTCACGGCACAGGTAGAGAAGAGGCAGTATAAAACCACCTCCTGGTGGAGGAAGTTTTGGGTTGAGAGTAGGATGGAGTACGGACACACACACACACACACATGCTATTCACTCTGAGCCTCCACAGGAAACATGGCATTCAGCCCGTCCTCACTAACCTCAGTCTCTAGCACTTATGGCAAGGAATATCTTGGAGCCCTAGAGAAAGTGGGACTGTGCATGCATGTAGTATCTGATGTATTTCTGCAGACAGAGAAAATAGGCATGCTGCCTTGGGCAGCCCTGGGGACCACAGCACCCTTCTCACACATCCTCTCATGGCAAGTAGGAAAGTTCTTAAAGCAAGGGTGAATAGTTGTTGTAGAGGAAAACCTCTAGTGTGGAGGAAAACCTGTAGTGTGTTTAGAGGAAAACCTCTAAGCCTGGGAAGCATGGTCAGTCCCCAGCACCAGCCCTAGAGAGCTATGCATCTCTACAGCAGCTAGGCTTCAGAAGGTAGAGGAGAAGGTGGCCTGTGTACTGGATAGCATTCAGTACAGATTTCTTTCTCACCTGCTGTGAGTACTGAGCCCATTGTCAACATATTGCCTGTTCAGGTGCCTTCCTGAAGCCTGGAAATGCCTGGAGGGCAACAGTCTTTTACCTAATTGTTCTACAGCATGCTGCTCCCCAGCTGGATCATCTACTCACCCAGTTGCTATAACCACAGACAGGTGCCTGTCTGGAGTTTGCCCTCTTCCCTGGCACTGAATTGTTTTCACCAGTGTGAAAGGTTATTCCTCCTCAGGGGGATGGCTTTGCAGTCTATGCTGACCTTCATGAGCCTCCTCTCAGCTCAATTCTCCAGGCTTCAGAACCCTCTGTGAGAAAGGGAGCCTGAATCAAGCTGCAGTGTGTGGCCATCCTGCTGAGCCTCCGGGGCCTGGGAGTGTGACAAGGAAATAGTCTTAGAGAGGTCACCCTATAAGAGTGCATGAACTTAGGTTTAAGCAAGTCAGTGCCTCAAATGAGAGTCAAGGAGAAAGGTGCATGAGGGCAAGTGGATGAGGAGAAAGATACATTTGGATCACCACTTCACAGCTTGGACATACCACATAAACCTTGTAAATTCAGCCCTGACAGCTATAGTTGTTGTTTTTGAGTGAGAGGTTGTATTTTTATTCTAGGTGGTACCTTCTTAAAATGAGTCCCAGCCCATGTCACTCAGAGAGGGTGACAAAAGGGAATGACTGCACTTGTCTCCAGGTTTCTAGTTGTAAAGATGCCATGTCTGCTGAGACCCTGCTGCCTTGATGCTAGTGTCACAGGGACTTGTGGAAGGGTACAAGCAAGTGCTGAGAGTGAGGAATCCCACTTCTCACCAGGGGTCCCAGACTGGCCAAGAAGTGTAGGGTTTCATCCAGAAAACTTCACACTGTGAATCAGATTATCTTGTGTTTTATCACTGTAAGCCACTCAACTGAGTGCACACTCTGATGGTAAAAGGACATTCATCTTGTGGAAGATGGATCTAGCATCTGTAGAGCTCTATTTCTCACCACCTTGCCTTCTTCCCTTCTCGGGGAGTTAACAGTTGTACTATTCTTCCTTGTGTGCATGGAGTACCAGAATAGCTGTGCTGGCTGGATCCTGCTCTAAGACATTGTTGCAAAGAGAATCCCTCAAACCAGATAGGTCTGCATGACCTTGTCCAGCATCCAGCAAGTAGCAGCAGGTCTTTGTGGGAAATCATGTCTACAGCCAGAGAGCTCTGTGCAGGCATGCTACTTGCAAACTAAACTACCCCATATCATATGATTCTATGATATCTTTTTGCATAACTGGCCATCTAGATGTCTCCCATTTGCTGTGCAGTTTCTAAGGACTTGATCCTTATTTCTTAACTTTCCCATTCAGTGTGCAGAAGAGACCTGGGAATTCCAGCAGAGTTTGTTATTGCACTCACCAAACTCCTTTGTAACCTCAGCCATAAAGTAACACTTAGGAGTCAGTTTTACAGTGATCACATGCAGTCTGACTGGGGAGAAGCAGTAAGAGGTTGGTTCAGCTGTGGGCTTTGCTTGCAATTATGAAAGAGTTTTTTTGGGGGCTAAATTGGTTTTTTGTTTTAATAGCTTAAGATTTTCCCAGGAGTTGGAAGGGGCTTTTTTTTTTTGTTTCTTTGCTTCTTTTAATAAAGACAACAGCAGCTGGAAGCACTTCCTTGAAGACCGCCCTTAGCAGTTTTTCTTTTGCTGGGGTTTTGTCTGAGGAGTGGGTGGAAATGGGTTTTCCCCCACCGCAGGAGAACAAAGCATTTATAGAATGGTATTTCTGAGCGGATTTAAAGGGATGTTCTGGCTCTATGTAACTTCTGTGTTTAGCAGAATATAAACATTTTAGTGGAGAACGGCTATTGCACTGTAATGGTCTGACCCCTCTCTCTGCAGTGAAAAACAAAGCAGCAGACCGGCATTTCTTTGTGAACACGTGCTTTTCGCTGCATACAGGTATCCCGTAGGGATGACAATCGGGGTGCACCCTCAGCCCCCTCCGGGTGCACAGTTTAGCCCGCAAACCGCCGCAGCTTGGACACCCTTACCCGCCACACAAAACACAGCATCAGGCCGGGACCACCAGGTGGCGCTGCAGGAGCGCAGAGCGCCGGGGCGCTGGTTGCCGTGCTCAGGGGTGCGTGACGCAGCGTAAAGGATGCGGGGTTCGGGGTGCAGAGTGCAGGGGTGCAGCGTGAAGGATGCGGGCTGGGGGTGAGGGGTGTGTGGCTGAGGGTAAGGGATGCGGTGTTCAGGGTTCAGGATGCAGGGTGAAGGGTGCAGGGTGAGGAATGTGGGGTTCAGGGGTTCAGAGTTTCAAGCTGAGGAATGCAAGGTTCAGGGTGAGAGATTCAGGATGAAGGGTGCAGATTTCACTGGTTGGGGTTTCAGGATGCGGGACAGGGAGAGGTGCAGGTTTCAGGTGAGGGGAAATCTGAGCAGTGGGTTTCCTGTAGTGCCTGGCAGTCTGCTCCTTGGCGTTGCTGGAAACAGAGGTGTTTGCCTTCTCTCTGGTAAATTTGCGCTGGTTTTTACAGGTTGGCCAGCTAAGTGTCACCCATAGCAGGGCTGCCAAAGGAGCTGCTGAGCCCTCAGGCAATTTCAGGTTCTTTGATGAATTCGGGCTCTATTTTCTGCAGAGGGAAACATCATGTCCCCATTCACTCCCAACTGTGAAACAGTGAAAAGGCTAACCACAGCCCCCCAAACAATATTAAGGACATTTAAGAGTAAAAGATGGGAGCAAAGCAAGTCAGTTGTTTGATAAGGTGAAGATTTGGGGAACAATTTGAAGACCCAAATAGCTGGAAAAGTAGCAAAATACATTCTTTCACAGGGTGTACTGATGCTCAGCCCTGGATGGCAGGGGCAGCTTTGCTTCCTAACACTGCCCAAGGAGCAGCAACTTCCCTGACATCTGACATCAAAACACCAAAACCGCCTGGCTCTGCAGTGAGCCTCCATACACTGGCAATACTCCAGGCCAGTCACTGGAGAGAACACACTGTGTGCCTGGTCCTCACTGTGGGTCTGGGTGAATCACAGACAAACTCCATTCTGAAAGTTCCCAATTGCTTACATACAGATTTTAACTTCTGCTTGAAAACCAGACTGGAAACTGCTGTATGAACTAGATAACAAATCTCAGATGTGTTTTCTTCTAATGCTGAATAAAGACTTTCATAAAAAGACGGGAGCCAGAAACATCCTGAAACCCAGGTTTGCTTTGTTTTGCTTTGAAACCCAACAATCAATTTTTCTTGGTACTGCCTGGCCTGGCCCTGAGCTGTGAGATAGATAGCCATCTCACCTGTGACTTCTAGGTGACTGGCTGGTGCTCAAAAGGTGCTTTCATGTTGATTATAGGAGTTAAGGAGCTCATACAAACTATAGTTCAACTGTTTGCCTGAAAGCAGGCCCTGCTCCTGCCCAAATGCCTTTGGTTGGTGCCTGTAGTGCCAGTGAGTAGGTTAGTTACAGTCTTTCAGGAGAAAGCCGTTTCTGTGGTGAAGCAGGGGCTCAGAAGGGGTAATGAGAGATATGGGGTGAGTGAGCAGGTCCCATGGAAGGAAGAAGTGGGAGAGGGGGATAAGCTTTGTATGGAGAGGATTGAGAGCAGTGGAGAGGAAGGTAGTGGGAAGAGGAAGTAGGAGGTATGAGAGTGCTTAGTTTGCAACTAATTGGGGAAACTGTGATGGATGGGGTGACTGCGGTTGCTGTAGAAAGGAGATGGGATACTGGGCAAGGGGATAGGGTGTTAGACATTCTGGCAAGTTGGGTAGCTTACTGGCTATGCTGCTCACTTGATGTTGTCATCCTTCCAGAGTTTTGTTTTCAGGTTTATGCAGCTCTTTTATCACAGTTGTTTGTTCCAGAACTGAATGAGGAAATTGCACCCCTTAACAGTTATCTCAACATGGAAGTCCTGAAAACTTCCTTGTTTGCAAACACCAACACCAGGGCAGGGGTTTTCTATGTGTTGGTGAGTGAGCTGCTGGCACTGGGCAGAACTAGAAATTCTAACAGTGTGGGAGTGGTTGTGTGAACAGGACATTGGGCAGAATGGTCTGGCACCCGTTGCTGTGCAAGAGCTTATTACAGCTTGCTGATCCTGAAAACTCAGCTCCCCACATCAGCTGCTCCCAGTCCTCATGTCAAAGAAAGTGAGATAGTAAATTATGTAAACTGCTTCCTCCATCATACTACAGAGGGAAACATGGGCTGGTCTGCGATTTCAGCACCTATTGGGTGCAGAGCCTAGGTGTGGATAAATACACAACTTGATGATCCAGATAAAAGAACTGGTCCTTGCTCATCCTTCACCTTGGCAAAATTCACAGAGAGGGAATAACCAAGAGAACTAACTTGTGATTTATTCCACTGGAGATAAATCTTGGGTATCCTAGTCTGCTCTCCTGCAGCAGCCACAGGGCTGGTGGGACTTCATAGTGGGGCTGCACAGAAGCTGTGTGTCCAGAATATTTCTGTGGCTTTATCTTTTCCCTCTTGACTGTTCCAGTTCCCTGGTCTACAAGGGAGTTTCCACAAAGACCATGAACAAATCCCATGATCAAATCCCAAACATTGCTCAGTTGGCTTGTCTGCATCACAAGATCTTACCAAGGGTGCACATGAACTGACTGAAGCTCCAAGAGAATGGTTGTATGCCTTAGCAGCCAGTGTTTGATGTTATTCCAGTCTGTTTGTGGCTAAACTCAGCCAGTCCAATTTATCCTCTCAGGAATGCTGTGGTGCCATTTTAAGGGGGAACAACACCATGGGTAATTCTCAACTTAGGAAGATCTTTTCTGTATTTGGGGGGCAGGAGAACCTTTCTTGTGTTCTTATCAGAGGGACCAGAGGCTGACAGGACCTTTGCTTTTTATTCAGGGGCCAAATTGGATATACTCATGATGTGTATGTATTTTATTGTCAATAGCACAGGTGCACCATTGCATCTCAGGAGGGCAGAGGGGCTATTTTCAAACTGTTGATGCAAAACAAGCTGAAACAAGAGCATCCATCAGACTACCAAATTGTCATTCACAAGAAGTATGGAGGCAATTTTTGTTTAGATAAAATTCGCTGGTAAGACAGCAATGAGCACAAGATATTCAACATTCTAATAAAATAGTAATGCTGCAAGCTCAGCGGCTCATGAAACATTTACAATCTGCAGCCAGTAAAGTGCAAGCAAGAGATTTAAGCACCGCTGTTGCTAGATGGATAGAAACCAGTTAGAAGATTAGTGAGAAGATTATTCCACACAGGTTACAATGAGGTTCATAAAATGCCTATCAGTTCTGCCATTTGCTGTAGGAGACAGGGAGGGCTGCAGGACTGCACCTGTTGAAGCAGTGTTTGTCTTCAGTGCCAGTGTTAAGCCAAATGAGCTCTCTTCTTCAGCTTCTAGTTTTTGCTTTTCATGTCTTGCTGCATCAGGAGTTTGAAGAGCAGGATTACCAGTGCACTCATAGGTTCCTATTCTTTATGTGTGAAACTAATTAGGTACCAGATTTGCAACAGACTGTGAAGGGTCAATGAAGATAAGGGCACAGTCAGTAGCCACAGAGCTCTCAGCAAGTTCAGGGTAAGCAATATAATTAAGGAGACTTCACTCACTTCCAACCCAGGTAAAAATTACTCACCAAGCAGATTACTTACCTGTTGCTTGTTTTGTGTTTAACCTTTGCTCTGACCCCATTTTATCATTTGCTACAGTAAATTGCAATCATTACTGTTATACCTAAGTGCTTCTCCACAGCTTCCTTGCAAATTAAAGGTTAAAAGAAGGGATTTTATCTTTGGATAAGATCAGACAGGGTGCCCCCAGATACCTTTCCTCATTTTTCCTGTGTTATTCTAGTTGAGTCATTCAGATTATTTTCTAAGCAATTCTTGTGTAAAAAAGCATCCTTTGCTTTTTGGTCTCTTATCTGTTCTGCAAAGCTCATTCTTCTTTTAAATCTGGCCCATAATTATTGCAATTTGCATTTTAAGAGGAAGCCCTGAGGCTTTCTGGACTACTGAATGTGTAAGAAATTAAACAAACAAACAAACAGAATTATTATGCAGTAAATCTACTGAGGGAAGGAATGTCTTTTTCTGTGTTCAGTGTCCACGAAAACTGTAACCCTGTGAAATGCCTGTGCCTTTTTATTACTCTACTAATACAGTCAATTACAGTAATGAACTTGGTAAAATTCTGATTCTGTTCCAGTTAAGAAGTGCTGTTAGCCTTTGCTACAGGTTATGCCTGTCATGAACTATAAGACTGCACCCTATATACCAAAACATATAAAATATTCTCACAAATATTTCCATAGATTTTGACTGCCAACAGAAAGATCACAGAAGTATTTAATATGAAAAGTTAGGATCTATGTATTTTATGACTGCTCTCAATCCAGAAATACATAGTAATGGAAAGGAATCCTAAACTGGGAACCAATCCCTCCCCTGGCTCCTTGAACATGCTTCAACTATGAGTATAATGGTTGAAAAGAGACCATGTTTTTGGGGTGAGAAAGATGGATAACTTCTAAAGCAGACAGCAATGAAAGTAAAAAGATTATGCTTTTAGAAACATGCATAGAGCCTGCTTAAACTCACAGGAGGTCAATGTTTGAATGGCAGATCCAATTATTCATGACAGTGCTCTGAACTGTTCCAATAGGTAAGGGTTGTTGGGGTTGCTAAATTTAAAGGATGGAAGTTTCTGAAATTATTCAGTTTCCTGCAGTATGAGTGGCACAAATTGCATCTGTACTCATGATGAGGAAGCAAACTTGCTGAGGTGAAACAAACAGGCACGCTGAAGCTTAAACAATAGTGTGAGGAGGATGATCTCAGGGCAGTGTGGTAGCAGTGAAGTCTGGGCTTTCGGAGCTTGGAAATGATTATGAGATTAATTCCTTTCAAGACAGAGAAATACGGAGGGAAGGATAAAATAACCCATATCCTTATTGAGTGTAGACTGGAAGATTTAGCATATAGAAGGTCAATAAACTTTAAACAAAATCAGTAAATAGATTCCTAGGGTGAAATTGCACAGATTTTGAAATTAGCATAGCTGAAGTTGTCATTTTAGCACTTCATAAACAGACCTGGTTTAAGGAAGAAGACAAGCCTTGGAAAAAGCCAGCCGAATGGTGATAAATCCAAGTACTTCTAAAAGTCAGTGCAGGGATTACAGTAATCCTCTCATGCTGTATTAGCTGGTCATTGTCTTATGAAACATTGTATTAAGGAAAAGCAAATAAGAAAGAAACAGGCAAGTGAGGAAACTGTACCTACTCTGTTATTTAAAAGCACCAAAAAAATGAACTGAATTTCATTCCTGCTGTTCAAAAGCAATTTTATTGAAGAAATGTAAACATAATTGATGTTTTAAGTAAAATGTTATTAATTTAAAATATTTTTTACCAAATGTAAAAATTTCTAAAAGTTCATGTTGTATTTGTTGCTGTATTTTTGGTGTTCATTGAAAAATGAAAGCCATTTTTCTCAGTAAGAAATGTGGCTAAAAATAAGCAAAATAGCCAGCAAATTTTTTGTGGTGTTATGGAAAACAGGACTTTTGGCCACCACTATGACCTGATTAGGTCAGAGCAAACAGGGAGGTGAAGTCTTTTATTAAAGCCGCGTACTCTTTAACCTTGCCTTTCAATTACAGTGTCCTCTGACTGAATCCCAGCAGCATTTTTGCCAGCTGTAGTTGGACATTTCCAGAGCACAGGACAACTTGGATAAAACAAAGTGTGTTTCTCTTGCTTTCAGGATTCAAGCTAGGCCTTCATGAAACATCACTCTGTGGATCTACTGGCATGTTGAGTTCTAGCTTCCAGGTTCCTGCATAAGGCATCAATAGAAATGCCACTCTCCAAACTCCCAAATCACTTGTGAGACTAGGACTGATAAATCTAAAATCTCCAATCTGAGCAAACTAAAACCAAGTACCTTAATGATGTTTCTCTGCCTACTGGAGATTGCCTCTTGCTAGAGCAGTTACTGACTTCCTGTGTTTGATCTCAATGAAATAAAACAAGCTCCCCCTCCACAGATTTGTTTCTTAGTGCTTTCATTTCCAAACTTCTGGAAGAGAGCAATGAAGATGACTTTTTAATTTTCCACATTTTGAATGATGCAAAACTATCCCAGAGTTTAGCTTGGCACACACACAGACCAGCCTCACGAAGGACTGTTTCAGAATCACAGCAACACTTCAGAGGGGTTTCCAAGGAAAACTCTGCATATGCATTTTAAATGCTTCACAGTTCTCTGAGCTCACTTTGAAATCTGACAGCCAAACCATAAAGCTGAATCTCATGCTCTGAGCTATTATTATTATTACTGCTGCCAATATTATTGATATGAATAGTAGTAGAAACTTCTGACATAGAATGTAGCAAAATAACTCATAATTTCATCCTATAAGAAGCTTATACAGCTTCTTTTGAAATGAATGATATTTTGATGAGTCACTCAAGTGAGCATACCTAAAGGCTACCTTTAAAAGCAGAATGTTGGTAGCATATGGCAGAGAGAGTTTGTCTGCTCTGCTTGGGGAAAAGAAGCTACCTGTGTAATTATTTCCTTAGTGAGGTTACATAAAACTTCTATCCCATTTAACTCTACACAAAACAATTTCTATATTTCATGTCATGGGTAGGATGAAAATGGAGATAGTTCATCAATGTTGATATGTGATATAAAAAGAGCTGAGAAGCCAAGGGTATGAGAGTGCATAAAAATGTTTTGTGTCCTGACCAGTACATTGCTTAAAAAAAATTTTACAATCAGCCCCAATTGTTCATTCTTCCCATGCAGAAGATATTCACATATTCATTTTTAAAAGGGCAAATCAACCATAATTCAGTTTATAAACTGTGAAGCTGGTTGCGAATGTCTGGATGAATATTCATTAGAATCTCTTAATCTGCCATCGACTGTGATTCATTAGGCATATGTAAATATCACTCACTTTAATTGCCCCTAAACTGACTTAACATAATATTGTCATTAGCAAATTATTAGTTATTTGTGTAACTAATGGTACATTATGGTGTAGATGTTAAATCACCAAATATATGATTACAATTATGATGATGTTTTATGCTGGGTGCTTTGTAAACTATTCGATGAAATATAATGGAGCCAAATCAAATCTGGTATGTTAATAAGACAATTGTGGAACTTTATTATTATGTTTCTACACCTTGGTGACTGCTGTAATACGTGAGCCTTTACCCCACCCCATGCTTCAATGGATTATGGATTGGCTTCACTTTCTATATCCGAGGCTGGTGTGACATTCCCATGCCTGCTTATGTCTTATGTTACCTAATGAACTCAGTTCCAGTTAATTATTGGTAAAAGTACCCAAGGTTGCTGTGGTAAGACCTTTTCAGTGAATGGCCGGGGGAGGGAGCAGGGAAGATGGCTTTTGCAGTGTGAAGTGTTTAATGGGCCTTGCTGGGCAGTGCTGGTGCTGAGGTAGCAGCATGAGACAGGCTTTCTTCCAGTACCCATAACCTGCTCGTTTTTCTGTAATCTATTAATGCATCAGGCTTTTCTATTTTCCCTGCCTCTTAGCTCAGTGACTGTTACTCATTTGTGCAATGAAAATTCTTGCTGGGATTGTTTGACCCACCCCCTCTCCAGCATTTCCAATAGTTATGCACTGAGCAAGCAGCTTTAGACAACAAAGTTATGATGGCAAAGCCTTCAATTAGCACTGTTAAAAGGTTTTTAATTACCAAGATAATAATAACAGGAATATGTTTGTGCACCAAGGATGAACAGTATCCTCAAAGGCTTTTAGTGGTTCTTGTGTCTAAATGTAAAAGTGTTTATGAGGCTAGTTAATGTTTATAGTTCCAGGAAATTAAGAAAGGGCCAGTTCTAATTGCAACATATTTATTCAAGATGTATTCAATATGACTTTAAAAAGAGCTAATTCAGGCACATTTACTAGGAACTAATGAAAATGTAACAAATATGGATTTGATCACAAATTAATATGAGGCCTATGAAGGAACATCCTGCACCACTAAGCAGCTGTCCAGCCATTCACATCAGCCATGCTGCTCCTCCGCCTGGGGCCTTGCACATCAGGTGCTGCAAATTGGGCTGTACCTGCAGTCAGTAGCATGGAGGCAATTTCTATCAGCTATAGTTCTGTCCTTTCAAATCAAATAAGATACTTAACTGTAAGTTGAGCAGATGCAGATATTGTGAATGCTGAGGGAACTTTTTCACTGATTTCAAAAGCCACTGGGACAGATGCAAAACATAACATGTTCAAAAATAGGATGGCAAACGTGCTGATGAACAAAAATGGGATGAGAAACGTGCTGATTATGCAAAATGGAACTATCAAATCAGAAACCTGGTTCAGAGGGCTTTATTTATTTGCACTGTTCACCTAACCTAAGGCTGTGGCTTTCCCCCAGTTTGATTACAAACAGTAAAAAACATGTAGAAATTATTTTAATGTGATACAGATTGTATTGATTTAAATAAATTCAATTAAAAATGCTTTATGCTAAGACACAGAAAAAAGACTATAAAACAAAGTGAAAGTTCTCACATGGAATTGTGTACTAATTTAATAGAAATAGCCTATATTCTTCTGTAGACATTCCCTAAAATTTGCTGGTATCAGGTCTGAGCACACTCCCAAGCATACAGAGACCTTTGGAACCAGCCAAGAGAGTTCAGATACTGTTCAGCGGGTATTTGCAAGCAGCTCGTGGCAAATTAATTGCAGAATAATTCACATAAATTATTGTCTGGGTAATTTTGAATAATGACTCAAGCAGGAGAAAAGGACACATTATTACATAATTTGTTCAGTCCTAATAGAAACATTAATAATGCTCAATAAGGGTAAAATAAATAGCATTTAGAGATTATTTAGCTCTATCTCAAACCTCTGTGAAGGCAGCAGGAGCACTCCTCCGTGTCTGGTATGGGCAGAATGCGAAAGAGAGAGGGAAGCAGAATCATAGAATAGTTAGGGTTGGAACGGACCTTAAGATCATCCAGTTTCAACCCCCCTGCCACAAGCAGGGACACCTCACACTAAGCCATGTCACTCAAGACTCTGTCCAACCTGGGTTTGAACACTGCCAGGGATGGAGCACTCACAACCTCCCTGGGCAGCCCGTTCCAGTGCCTCACCACCCTAACAGTAAAGAATTTCTTCCTTAGATCCAATCTAAACCTCCCCTGTTTAAGTTTGAGCACATCACCCTTTGTCCTATCACTACAGTCCCTAATGGAGAGTCCCTCCCCAGCATCCCTGTAGGCCCCCCTTCAGATACTGGAAGGCTGCTCTGAGGTCTCCACACAGCCTGGACAGATTGCGAAGAAGAGAAACTGGGAAATGGGCTGTGGTAACGAATATATTTCCAAGGCAGATATAAACGTCACTGGGTGATGAGCTCTTCAAAGAGGACAGCTGGCAAACCACACTCCAGTTTTGTCCTTTGAAGACTCCATTCCAGTGTCCACTGAGCTCTGCAGATTATTCCTATGATTTTGGGAGCTTTCTCCTGAGGGCTGGAAGATTGCAAAGGGTAAAGGAAGAGGAAGAAAGGAAATGGTCCTTGGGGTTGACCCATTTCCATCTCTATTGTTGCAATAGATGATAAAAATGGTACATTATATCAATGCAATAGATAATAAAAAAATCTCTATCATTGCACTGGAAAACCTTAGATGGATCAGATGGATCAGATTGCTTCTTCTCCTGTAAAGCAGAGATAGAAGTGGGAAAGAGGCACATACATGCTTGTGGGTACAAGATAAAATGGATTTAGAGATTCCAGGCAACTGCTGTGAATTGTATATCTGAAATAATCTGGGGTAACTTTTTTGGAGGTATTTCTTCATGTGTGGATAATTTTGTAGATCTGCAGCCATACCAGCAGTTGCTTTGGTGCTGCAGAGAGAGAAGGAAATCAGCATCAGGAAATCTCTTTCAGGAAAGCTATGTGGAGCTACTTCGTAGGAGGCCAACTTAATCAAGAGCTCAGATTAAAGTGATTCAGCTGTGGCTGAGTTCACATGTAGGACAAGAAGTTTGCATTGATGTCACTTGTTAATTAAAAAGGAAAACAAAGATACAATGTTTTTGTTATGTTAGAACATTTGTGTTGCTTGTTAGAATTCTTTCTGGTTAATAAACCAGCTGCCAGATTAAAATGTAATAATAATAAAACTACTATAGTGTGATGATTAAATACAATGTAAGGTTGATTTTAAATATGAGTGTTTAGAGCACCAGTAAGAGGTACACACCTGAAAAATTTACTTAGCAGAAGAAAGAAAAATGTCTGTGATACAAACATGTAAAATAGATATCATAAAAGATAAATAACTTGCTGAAATAGGAAGAAGACATTTTCATAAGATGATCTGGTATGTTACCAAGTTCTCAGAGTCACCAGGCTAGGTTACAAAGATAAGCAAGATGCCTTGAAGGAAAGCAATCAGGTTGGTCCTATTAACAGCAGTACAGCTGTTAATTAACATTATCAGCTCTGCCTCTTGCTTTCTGCCAAGGAAATCATGTGAGTTTCTGCAGTAGGTTCAGGTTATGTGACACACTCTTGCTCATCCACTTGCTCCTGGGGCAATAATATTCATAAAACATTCATTTTGGTCAGAGGACAGGGCTTGCTGCACACATTGAGGAAGGTTCAAAAGGCTGGCATGGCTTAAACAGATTCTTATACTGACCTCCTGCACACAGACAGGAGCTGGAAGTCCTTGAGGGCCATCTCCTCCCCTCCTACATGCCTCTGTCTCACTTGGTAAAAAAGACCAGGTTTGGACTCTTAGAGGGACTGGTAAGCATTCAAAAGCTTCAAAGTACGTTCTACCTTACTGCTGTGTTTGGAGCAAGAGCCCACATGCCTCTGTCCCTCTTGTGTGCTAGATATATCAATAATAACACTATATGGTGCTTCTTGGAGATGCTCCCTTCCCTGGAGAAGATTGTCAGTCACTACAGAAAATGAGCATGGCAGTCCCTTGTGGGAGGACATACCTCACTTACCCATGTCCAAAAGCATATGCATAGTCTGAATCTGACCATATTTGTAGGGTGGGCAATGGCAATGCTTCAGACGTCTAGAGATAGGTAAGTTTGTGTGCATGTAGAGGTATGGATGATTATGGGTGTCCTGGGTTCAGCAGTTGCAGTCAGTTTTTCTTCTCTGTAGTAGCCGGTGTTT
>JBAFWW010036878.1:17686-53432 GCA_036873685.1 Agapornis canus
TTTCAGCCTGGGAACAGCGCTGATAACACCAATGTTTTTAGTTGTTGCTCAGTAAGGTTTAGTCTGACCAAGGACTTTCTGAGTCTCATGCTCTGCCAGGGAGGGAGGAGGGGAAGCCAGGGGGAAGCAGACACAGGACACCTGACCCAAACTAACCAGAGCGGTATTCCATACCACAGCACATTGTGCCCAGGATGTAGAACTGGGGGAGTTACCAGGAAGGGTTAGATCACTACTTGGTGCTGGCTGGGTATCAGTCGGTGGGTGGTAAGCAGTTGTATTCTCTTCCCTTGTTATTTACCTTACCATTAATATTATTGGTGGTAGCAGTAGTGATTTGAGTGGCTGTGTGACTGACTGGGCTTAAACCACAACACAGTTTTAGGAGGAGTTTTATAACAGACCTTATTGCTTTCCATCTGCCAAATCTATGATGCTCATATAGTTGTATAGTTGAGTTGTATACAAACGACATGAGAGTCCCTCCAGTCAAACACTTCATGTACTCTGGGATATACAGGGTAGGACAAGGTTTGTTCTAAGAGCTCACAATCATCATATAAAACCTGAGACAAATGGATAAAAGTAGATAGAATGGCAGAGACAATGGTGATCAGCCTATGAATTAGGAGACACCTAACACTTCCTTATTTCAATGACCTATACAGACATGTAGTCATGTAGCAGGTAGCAGCAGTTATATTATATGACTGAACTAAAAAATTGCCCAAATTATTTCATCAGGACTGAGGAATGAATCATAGGATCATAGAAGCAACTAGGTTGGAAAAGACCTTTAAAATCATCAAGTCCAACCACTACCTCAGGACTGCCAAGTCCACCACTAAAACCATGTCACTGAGGGCCTCATCTGCACATTTTTTGAACACTTTCAGGGACAGTGATTCCACCACTGCCCTGGGCAGCCTGTTCCAATGCCTAGTCACCTTCTCTGTGAAGTTATTTTTCCTAATATCCAATCTAAACACAACTTGAGGCCCTTACCTCTTATCGCTTGTTACTTGGGAGAAGAGACAAGAGATAACAAAGCAGCACCTTTAGGTCTCAGGCATTCACCTATCTCAAGTGATTTCAACTCAGACAGACAGGTCCTCTGAAAGTGTCAGAGACAAAGATCTGAGAGTATCTGTGCAGTGTCCTTGTAAAGCTCTAGTGGGTGTAGAGGGATATGATTTTTTTCTAAACCTTTTCAGCAATTAGACTCAACAGCATTGCCAACATGATGAGGCCCCTGAGAGCGAGATTAATCTCACTTCACACCCTTAGAGGTCCTTCTAATAAGAAGGAATCTAGATGACAAGCTTAGACTACACATTTAGGGTTTAGGAAATTAAAGCTAGGTGACATGAATCAAGCCTAGGATCTCTCTTCAGTAGTCCACAAAATACTAATATTTTAAGACATTCTCTGGCCTTAGCTTACCTTCCAAGAAGATGAGTTTCATTTTTCTCTTGCAGTCAGTAGCAGATATTTGTCTGTATAAAAAACTAATAGGCCCTTTATTTGCAATTCATCTCAATAAAGAAAGGTGCACTTAAACTAACAGCAAAAAATCCTCTGCTGATTTGCAGAGTAACTGGGAATTGGGATATCAGTTCCAGTCCTTATTTGTTCACTGTTTCGTAGTGACCTTGTCAGTAAATTGCACAAGTTGCATCTGTGTTGAGGAATAGGCCAAAACACTGGAATGATAGAATAGTGTAAAACTGGGTCCTGCTAAACTAGGTGTCAGAAGTCTGTTCTGAATATACTGAACCAAAATGTTGAAATCTACATTTATTTATTTATTTATTTATTTATTTATTTTCTATTTAATTCATGTAGTGATGTAATTGTGCGTGCATTGTTTGGTGGCACAGAAGGATTGTGGGCGACTGTGGGAGGAAATTTATTTCCTTTAGGAACTGTAGTAGGTGAGGAAAAATATGTGTAAGGCAAGGAGGCACAATGTAAAAGAGGAAATTTATGATAGAATCACATCTCTATTTATATCAATGCATATACAGAGAAATATTAAAAACGTGTCTCTCTTAAAGGAAGATCAGCTGCATTATATGTCACCAAAAGAAATATGTGTTGCCTGGTATGTATATTTGGGAAATGAAATAGTTACTGTATGATGATTTATATCTACTACTCTCTTAGTTTTGCCATTGTCACTAGGAGAACAGGCTTCAAAACCCTTGAGTCAGATGAGCTAAAATATTTTGATACCAAAAAATTTTGAAAGGAGTTTGGAAGATCTGTTAAAAAAAGAGCACAAACCCACCCTAAGTTTCAGATTTCAGGTGTCTGATTTCCCTTGATCTAATTAAGAATTTGCAAATAAATTCATAACTTTGGAAGTAAACAACCTCAGGTGGAAATTGAGCATGCAATCTGCTAAAACGTGCTTCAAAATTTTGGGGGGCTAACTTCTCAACAGGACTCCAATAGTGCCACATGGACTGGGCTTATGCCCAAGGGTTCACCCAGGAAGGCACAACAAAAAAATAAAGATTTTAACAAAATGCATAAGTGTAATGAAATTGTTTAATCAAAAGAAGACAGAAGAATATAACTGTAAAGGCAAGAAGAAAACAGTTAGAAGAGAACATATTAGAGAGAGCAAGCATTACCTGCTTGCTGGTAATTACCTGGATGGATTCTGCGACAAGTGAACTGAAGGTGTGCATTAGAAAATGTTTTTGTAATAGGCAGAATATTGAAAGGACAGTCTGCATTGTGCTTCCAGTTCCCCAGGCAAGAAACAGAGGTCTTTGAACACATCAGCATTTGTCAGTGTTAGCACAGTTTTACCTGACACTTTCCTGAGTTTCCTGCAATCTCTATGATTTATAATTTTTTTTTGGTTGCAATTTCAGCTGGATAATTTTTTCTTAGCTTCTTTCTTCTTTCCTTTTTCTTTTAATTTTCCTTCTAATATTGCTATAAAATCATTGTTTTGCTGGGATATTTCAGGCCAATCATTGCAGGGTTGGATTAAGAGTACCCTTTTCTTTTTATTTACATATTGGTGTACAAACTTTGTTTGCTTGATTGCTTGTTTGTTAAGGTGGATGTAGTTGATTGGAATGCCAGACAAACTACTGTGAGATCAGATTTTTTTGAAAGCAGAGCATTTTTGATGCAGTGGGGGCTGTTCACAGCCAAAGAACTTAAGATATTAACCCATGTAATTATTCTGATAACTAGTATTACAGTATGCTTTCTTTTCCTTGACATTATTTGAAACCTAGGATAAATTTAAGGTCACTATTCCTGTTCATAACAGTAGAGGTCTATGTTTATGGAATAGGAAGTAAGCTTTCTAGAAGAGTATGAATTCTGGTAAGTAATTTCATCCTGTAAAATGATGCAATTCTGAAACACCTAAGAAATATATCAGTATTACTTCATCAGTAACATATAATGCCAGTCTTCTTAGAATCTTGCAGGAAAATGCTTATAAAATATATTTTACAAAAACTTCAATTTCTGATACTGTCAAAGACTTTTCTCTTACACAAGCAAAACTGATTGCAAGGAATGTATACTACATCTTAGTAACTAAGCAATAAATTTTGTACCAGACTTGCATATTTATTTCCTACTGAAATTAAGTAAAATTAGTCAATTAGCTTCATTCCCACTTTTTTTATTCTATTTGTTTATGTCAGTGTATCTGTTTCACATGTTATATCAAAAGCTAATAACCATGTGAGAAATTATGGAACTGTATGAACATATTGTATATATAGGAACAACTAAAGTGTCTTTGTAGTGACATCATCCATTAAACAGAGTAAGACTCAAATGAACTCAAAGAGAGTTTTGCCATTTTCTTCAGTACTAAATCTGATGGTCATTCATTATCTAAACATTTCTTATTTATTACTGTAGAAGTGCCAGTGCTGAAAGTTGCGAAAATAAGGTGAAATCTATGGCAAATGGAAGACCTCTTCCTTCTAGAGCACTTCATTATAGGACTAACCTAATGGACTCTTAGGATTTAAGGTGATATTATTGTAGAAAACCTACTAATTTTAAAGTTTTTATCACTATCTTTAAATGAGAAAATGAAGTGGATAAAACATTCAAATATATTTAATATATATTTAATTTTAATTAGATGAATAACCAGAAATTATCTCTTATGGTTAATCTGTTTCTTTGTGATGACTTCAGAAATGGCATTTTATTTCTAGTTCAATATGAAGTTTTCTGCAACAGCCTCCAATACGAATGAAGTAACCATTGGCTTCTGCCATATGCAGTCTTTCCACATGACAAGTGTCATGTCCTAAGAATGACCTCAAAGCAAAAGTTTTGGTTAGTTCTCACGTAAAATTCATATATAATCTCATCCACAATGCAAGGTTACATATCCCTTCTGTTTGTAAAATAGCTATTTCTGAATAGCAATAGAGACCATTTCTACATGTTTTATAAATATTTCCTTATACTAATCCACAGAGTTCATCAACCAAGCAGTGAAGGGTCTCTGCCTTGGACCTATGGGGATAATTCAGTTTCCTTGACTGCCAGAGCACATTTGAAAACCTCCTGAGCTGAGAAAATGTGCTCAAAGTGATATAACCCTTAAAGGGATCTTGCCTACTGAAATTATTGTCAAGAAAATGTCTCTCACTGGCAAGACAAGCAGCTTGAAATAAACCAGCACAATTAATTTATGGCTATAAGCAATACCAAACATGTTACATCTCCCAAAAGACTGGCATTCACAGTTTCACTTTGATACTTGATGCTTTCCTTTTCCCTCTTACCCTTATCAAAGTAGTAAACTGTTTATATATTTTATTGATATTTTACGTTGTATACCCAGGAAGACAAGTACAGGGAGAGCAGGGTGGCACTAAAGAAAACTGTATAGAACAAAGCCATGGTTTTGTACAGTCACCGCACATCCACAGGGAAGAGTAATTTGTGGAAACATGAAGATGGAGGAGTAATGGATTTCTCTGTCAAAATGATGAGTGAAAGAAAGAAGTAATTACCATTAATGCACTTCAATTATGGCTCAACAGTTTTTTAGCTGTATGTTCCCATTTAATTTTCATCTTAAACAAAACAGTTGCTACAGACCCAGAGCTAAAAACAGAAATCCCTTTCAGCTACTGGCAAATTAGCGAGTAATGCTCTTATTATATAAGCAGAGGCAAGATCGGCTTCTTCCAGGCAAACACGGGAAGTGCTTGTTTGTTTCAGGCATTACTCCTTCTCCCCCCCAACTAACAGTTGAACTTTATTTCCAATGTTATAATCAGCTAAGCATGATAATACTTTTTTTTTTTTTCTGGTTCCTATTTAGCTTTCAAAGCTCTCACAGGATTTCTGTCATGGATCAGTGGCACCTTCCAGGAGGGGGTGAGGTCAGTGGACATCCTTGGTATACAGGAAGGCATGTTCTATTAGAAAAGGGAAATGTTTTCAAATCCCTCAGATCTTAAGCTACTAAAAATAAACTAATGTGTGTTAAATTAACTTTTTTTTTCTCCACAGCTTTTCCAAGCCAAAAGAAAAGTATTTATTATCTGGGAGTGACATACAGGAAACTAGGCTTATAAATTTTATTTAAATGATTATAGTTTCCAACTTTCCTTAATTCTAATCTTAATATTAATCTGTTGTAGAGTGAATGTTTCAACTTCAGTGGGTTGTTTTTTGGGGGTTTGTTTTGTTTTCTTTTGGGGTTTTTTGGGTTTGTTTTGTTTTGTTTTGTTTTTAATTGGTTCTTATTGCACCGTGTGAAATCACCCAGTTATTACTATTTGACTGTCTGCCTGGAACAGTTCTGAACTAGTGTCCACATTTAATGCCTATCTATATCTCTCCAATAGCCGAAATGAATTTGATAAATCACCTGTACATTTGAAATGCTCCAGAATAAAGTCAGAGCTGGGATACCAGCAAACAAATTTTCATGTAAGAATATGAATGGAAAGCTGTTTGGTGAAACTCATCTTTGCTGGGACTCACTGAAGCCAAAGGAGATGTTTATAGAGGAAGAATAGCCTTGAGAGTGGACTGATTCAGACCAGTGCCTCTGACACACTGAATTTCTGTCCATGTTGCAGGCTGAAGGGCAGGCTCTATTTACTGCCTATTAGGGCTGAAGATGATTTAAACTTGGCCATGTCTGACCCATGCACAGCAAACAAAGAGAGCTTCTGGCAGAGTTTGGAATAGACCAGCCAGCATTCCTCCACATGATGATTAGGTTTTGAGCTTGCCCCTCCCAACAGGTACTTTGGGTCTGACCTCCTAGTTGTGGGGAGGATGAGAGAATAAGAATTTGAGTTATGCCATGTCAGCTGACTTCAGGGACAGAGTGGGTCCTTGACCATTTTGGGCACTATGAATGTATGGGCATAGAAAATGTTAAAAAACATCAGACTGTTTTTCCCAGTGTGCTTTCTATGACACAAGCACATAAAAGCTTTTCAGCAGCCTTTTCCTGATTGCTTTATACACAGAGATTGCCATTGAAGTCAGTGCTGTTGCTGGCCCAAGCACTCAGAACTGTGAGTTTACAAACAAACGTTATATAAATAAGTTAATCACAATCACAAAACTCCATATGGACTGGTACCTCTCCTTCACAGTTTCTGGTGAACAGGCTAGCTGTTACCAGGTTGTATATCACAAACCAGCCTGACAAATCAAAAGGGAGAAAGAGATTTAAGCCGTGGGCAGAAGAGGACTCTGAAGTGACACCCTCCAGTCCTAGGGAAAAGTTACAAAGATAAACGAGTTGCTGACTACTACATCCCCAAAACTTACCAGCTACAAAGCTCATTGTGCATTCAGGCAAGCTTAAAAAAAACCAGAATTTTTGCACTTGCAAAATTTAACAGTTTCTTACAGAAATCCTGGTACGTGAGGGTGAGTGTGACACCAACAAGATGTTGAGGAGCATTTGTAAATCCTGGTAAACCTGGACCAAATCGTGATAAATTACAATAGTTCATGCCTTGTGCTAAGGACTCAGTCTTCTTGAAAAGTCTTTGCCTTTAAAATGCAGCCACCAATGACTAAGTAGCAGTTTGATCACAGGGACATTTAAATGAAATAAATGCAAAACAGTGTCTACAGAACTATATGTACTGTCTAAAATCACTTAAAAATCCCTTTAACTGAAGAAAGTCTGTAACTCCTAAATGCCAGAAGATAATGCTGAGCCTTTTGCAATGACACAAACTTGATAGAGTGGGTGAGACAATCCTATTGTTTCCCTGTGAAGACTTGTATTTCTTTTTCCCCCACCTCTCCATAGAAGATCTCCAAGTTTCTTCCTCCACCTGCAGAGTTCCTGGAGGAAACTGTCAATATTTCATACTGAGTTCAAACATACCATGTTTTTATGCTAAAGTTTATTTACATTTCTTGATTAGGCTTGTTCTGGCTCATTTCCTTTGTTTCATTCTTGCCAGAAAACCTTGCTAGAGTGCTTGTCAGTTATTAATAAATTGAGTCAAACAGTAGCGAGTGTGGTTCAACAATTTTGGCAAATATTAATGAATGTCATTTTCATTGTTAGGAGAATTTTTAGCCCATTTTCAGATAAAATTCCAGCCCTTTAACATCTGTTTCTGCTATATTCAGATTGGCAAGGAAATAAATAAAAGCAAAATGAGGCTTAAAGATACATTCTCAGCAAAAGATGCAGATACATCATTAAAGTCCATGAATGGACTTTAAAAACATTTTTTAAAAAACTAACAAAAATTGGGTTTTGTTTGACTGCTGAGTGATTCTTCATGAAGTTATGAATTAATGAAATCAGAAAGAACTAATATAGGACATCCTTAAATTAGATTCTGTGAGAAACTTCAGAAAAAAACAGATCAATACATCTTGGTAACACTTTTGCCCTTTTGGCATTACTTTTTGCCCTCATCTATCACAGTATGAAAGAATTCTGTCTTTTATGAAAATAATATAGTAACTTCAGGAAACCAACCCCTTTTCTGAGACTGAAGAGGTTTGTTGTTTTTGTTTTGTTTTTTTTTTTTCCCTAAACCAACATAGCACAAATTTCTCTCTGTAAGTGTAGATTTTTCTAAGTATCCATCTCCCGTCCCTTAAGAAAAGAAGGAAAAACGTAAGAACTTTTTTTTTCCATTGGTAATTTGACTCCTTTTAGAAGCTTTTACTGAAACACTTATAATCTTTTTTTCACCATATTTAGCTGTATAAAGACTCCTTTTCATTAAGTCTCCATAGGTGCCTTTTTGCCTGGAAGACATTATCCATTACTGATACACTGTGAACATGTTGGGTCTTAATTTATTCAGTGTATTCATAGACTGTTTTCTTGTTAAATTCACAGATGTTATCCACACTAATAAAGAAGAATCCAGACTTCTTGTTGAAAATGTGTAGTTAGCAAGTAAACCCAGGCTGGCCCAACTCTTCCCAAGAAGGATCTCTAGCCATGCCTATAGTAGTAAGTAAACATTGCCAGGCAGGTTTCTGGATGCTGAAATGTATTGTAGCCTGTCAGAGTTTAAGAGCAATCAGAGATTTTTGTCTGAGCAAACTCCTGGGAGTTAGAATAAACCCAAAGGCCGTACCTGGTAGGTATGATAGATGTGACATCAGTTTTTAAAAGGGCAAGAGTTTTTAATCATATGGACATAAACTATTCTGTGTCATTCAGTCTCAGAACCACAGAATGGCACCAGGCACTCAATCCAGCTGTCTAGATGTACTTTCAGCCCCTTTGAAGGCTGAACATTTGTATTGTTTAACAGAGTCTGATATTCATAGACCCACTCAAGTGAATAACTACTATTCCTTAGCAATTGTTAAATGTTCACAACTGCCAATGTTATGTCAGGAATGCATTTGAACAACTGAGACTGTCTGTGCTTTAAACCCAGTGACACAGCCTAAGTACACATATTTGAGTATCCTTTTAAAGAAAAACTTCTCAAATTACATTTCTAACTTTTACAGTGTCAGCTATGCACTTAGAGAAAAGACTGCTCAGTGCCTTTTTGAATAATCCATTGAACCTTCAAGTGCTCTTAAGTAGCAATAACTGGCAGTTCCAACTTCACTTTCTAGACCTGAACCAGATGACTTATTACAGTAGTATTTAATTACAAAAATACTTCTCTGTGAATTAGCAAAGAATCTACATTGTGCATGTAAACATTCCAAAGCTAACCACCATTGCTAGTCTTTGATTTCATATATTCATAAGCTGGAATAGCTGCTATTCTAAAGGCAGTGTAATGTATGATACTTTTGGGGAGGAAAATGAAGTCAAGTAAATACAATCAAGGGAAGATTGTTTCCTCAGATACTTTTTGCAGTACACGGGTTTATCTAATGAATAAGGATCTTTTAGGCATAACAAGCAAATTCACAGGTTTCCTTGTTCAAAGGGGAAGGGTGAATGAATTTAAGAAGTTGAACCAACACTTTTCCAAAGTGGATGATAACATTCTCTGTTATCAGTAATATGTCTCCTCAGGTCTGCCTAGACTCTCAGAATCTTAGCAGTATGGCTTTTAAAGCTCCTCAGGCAGTGCCTCTGAAAACTGTGATTAATACAGGGTTATCCTTCTTGACTACACACCAAGTCTGATTAAAATTAATGTATCAGCAGGAGACAGCATATTTTCAGGAAGATGAAACCATATTTCCAACAAAATCTTTGTGGAAAAGAAATGACATCCTGCCTAGCCTAATGTTGACATATTAAACAGAGGCTCATAAATTTCTATATTCACAGAAAACTTCCACAGATGCTGTGAAAAAGAGGTGAATCAGCAGTGCTGTGAAACAGTTAGTCCTTATTTTTGTATGTGTAAGATAGGGCCCTACACCCATGAAAATGGGAGACTTCAGATGGCACTTGTTTATTTAAGTTTAAAACTGTCTAGTGTAAGATGTTCATATCAAAGAAGATAATTTGCCCTCCCTTCATAGTTGTTTGTAAGGCACATACATTAATACAGGACAACACATTTTAATAAAGACATCTTTGATTTCTAAATGAGAAACATGAATCACAGCCCATGCTTCATATTTTATATGTGTCAAAGTGCTGATCTTACATATGTATGTATGTTTATACAAGAGGTACCAAGACATAGGTGAGGTGAGGTGAAACCCACCATTTGCATAGGGATTGCAGGATCATGATCAGGCAAAAAAATGGGGATTTTTTCTTTCCCCTCAGAGAAGTTTTGAAGCAGTGTGCAGTTTTTACACAACTTGGTATATTGAGAATGCAATTGATCACATGGTTTCATGCAGTTTATTCTGAGAAATGTCTCCAAAACAAAAGTTTGCTGAGTATTGAAAATAATGAAGCTGGAGAAGACAGACACTGGAGAAGTAAAATTAGCTCATGAATTAGCAAGAAAGAGGGATGAAAAAGAGGAGAGAATGTCTTTCCAAACTGTAGAAAAAGCATCATTTGGAGCTCACACACTGTTATGTGCCTGAGGAAAGAAATCTTAACTCAAGAATGACAATTTTGATGTGTGGCAAAGGACAGACTCAAAATGGAACTTTTCTTAGAGTTAAATCTTTCACCATCACACCAATTTCTTTCCCTCAGGGTGGAATTAATAATATGTCTATCCAGGTACATATTTTCATTATTTTTACAGGAGCTGTGGAATTTTTAGATCACTTCTTAGCTGATAAGTTAGGTTCAAATTCGCACCAGTTTAAATGCTTGGGGAAATAATGGAATATAAAGATAACAATAGGTAAGCAAGTACGTATAGCCCATGGCATTATTTAGTCTTTGTTCCCATGGGTAAATAAGTTTCAAATTCCTGAATCGACACAGAGAACATCTGTAGAATTTACTTTTTCTAATCAATGTAACAAAGATACTGATATGACCCAGAAAGCTAAAGCAAAAATAAAAATTTTAAAATAAAATAGAGTATATATGCGGGGAGAAGTTTAGCTTTGCATAATAAATTCTACATAAATTCTTGGGTTTTATGCAAGAGTAAATACATGATCTGGACTTTGACATTGGTTCTTTGACATATGCCAGGGACTGACAATTGAAAATCCAGGATGCAAATGTTCAAGATCGTAGGACAAGCTTCTGTCTGCCGCTACGCTCCCATCAAAATTTTATAGCTATGGGAGATCCTTCAAAATTACATTAAAACCAGAGTGCTCTTTTTGCTTTTTTTGAGGGATACATGCCATTGCATAAGAAGGCCTTTGCTAGAGGTTGTCACGGAAATCACAGAAGTTGTGAACATGCCTGACAAGGGGCAATTGTGAGAGTGACAGAGCACTGGAACAGGTTGCCCAGGGGGGTTGTGGAGTCTTCCTACGTTGGAGATATTCAAGGCCTGCCTGGAAAAGTTCCTGTATGATGTAATTTAGGTTACCCTGCTCTCACAGGGGGGTTGGACTAGATGATCTTTCAAGGTCCCTTCCAACCCTTAGGATTCTGTAGGAAGAAAGGGAGTGCTTCCTAGCAGTGGGTCTGTCTGGCTTTAAAGGAGTGATATAAAAGTAGGGAGAGAGCTCTTTTAACCTTCATGTTTTAAAATACATTAGGACATACAGAAATGCAGCCCCTCACAGTACAGGTGAGAGGCTGTGGCAGGAGAACGATGAATAAGCCATCTGAGTAGTAACTTCTACTTCGTCCCTTTCATTCCAGTGAGCCCTTTTGCACAGCACTGCAGTTCTTACCAATGGGGAAAAGTGCCCCAGGCAGGTTAGTCACTTTGTCTTTGGGAGACACTGACCATTCTACTCCCTCTCTTCTAGACACTCACCCAGACAAGTTCCTACTTGGAAAATTACTAACCTAATCTTCACCTGAGTCAAGAAGATGCCTCTGCATCTTTCTCAGTTGCTACAACCCAGTGTCCAGCTCCTCATAAGAGGGATAACTAACCTTAATAACCAGCATGAGCACTACTCATACTGGTTATCAACTCAACATTCCCACAATGGTAAGCATAAAGTAGTGAAGCGTGCCAGAAATTACACGTATCTAATTTCTGATTCAGGATGGAGGTGGAAGAACTGGGTGATATTTGGTGTTCGGCACAAATACTCAGCTGCACCCAGGTCATGGCACTGATGGGAAGCCTTCTGCTCACTGACATCCATGGGTTGGTGCAAGTAGATGTTTCTATTGACAACATGGTACAGAAGTAAGGGATCCAAGAGGAAGGTTAATAGTTGCTTATGGTAACGGAGTATCTGACAGTACCAACCAGGGGATCCCAGAAAACACGACTTTAGAGAGATGCCTTTAAGTATGGCAACAAAAATGAAGTGATGACATGAATATCTCTTGTTGCAAACTGTAAAGAAACACTGAACCCCATAAAAAGCCAAGAATATTGTTCAGGTCCTGGGCTCCCTTTGCTGCTTGGTAACTTCTATGAAACTCTTGCATCAGGACTTGAGGACAGAGAAATAGTGAGCTACTATGCCTGAATCTTCAAAGAAAAATCAGTCTAAACAGAAGTGGACAGTGGAGTGAGGAAACCTATGGATCAATTGGAGTCAGACAGATATCTTCATTAATCTAATTGAGGGCTAATTGAGTGTCAGGACTGTTTGTATAGTGAAAAAATATTACCTACAAGGTGCAACTGGTATCCGGACCAGGTTTCCTGAAGTCATCATGTCAGGTTGCCTTTTTTCTTTGCTTTAAACTACCTTGAAAGACAACTAGAAATTAAATTAAACCATTTCCAAACAGTACTTTGGAAATCAGTACTGCAGCAATTGTGAGTCACAGGTCACAGATGCTGTGCAGCACTAGAAAAATGGGGGATGCCCCATTTTGGTAATCTTCATGTAATAAACTTTAATATACCTACAAATCCCTTTTTTACAAGATAAAATACACCTGCGTCTGCAGTTACCATAGCTTTGAATCTTTCAGTCTTGCATTTTGAGCAAGATGTCATAACATCACAGTTCCACTTGCTTTTCTTAAGTGTGCATAAAGCCAATCTTGCTTCCTTATTCAGGAAAACTTGGGACTTCAGGAGAGTTACCTTCCATGATGGTGGTTACAGGGAAACTATTACCATGGGTTGAATAACAGAAAGGTTTACAGGTGAAATGGGTTAGACACAGACGATTTCAGTGCCTCAAGCCAAAAGAAGTATTTCCTATTTGAATTATGAGCAGTATAATTTTAGAGGTTATCACAAAACAATGTTGACACTGAAAAAAAACTCTGTCATTCCAGAGCCTGAACTACTACGTTGGCACAGTCACACCAAAACCGTACTGTGCTTTTTCAAAGACCACAAATGGGGAATAGACAGTGATTACCAGGTCCTTCTGTTTCTAAGACAGCAAGGAAGGTGGCTATTTCAAGAAGGGCTTGAACATAACCCAGTGTGTTTTCTCAGTTTATTAAGGGTTGCTAGGGTGTTACACCATTACTCATGCTGCTACCCTGAGGATAACAGAAGTCTATAAGGAAACCTACTGAGGAAGATCAAAAAGTCTGGGGCTTTCCAGATCCCAGAGATTGTAAATAGTATGTTTTGGTCTAAGAACAAGCAAATAGCAAATATGAAGAAAGCTTTAATGAGACTGGGTTGGTAATAAACCTCTTTCCGTAATGGAAAGAAAGATGGCAAATTTAGCACCAACCATACAAAGAAGTCCTCTCAGAATGGTGTGGGAGACACAACTTCACATGGATTTCAGTAGCCTGGGACCCTGTCTAAGAACTGGCCGTAATAATAATATAAACAAAACCAATATCTTGGGTTACAGTGACCTGAGAAAATAGAAATAATCATGAGTTTCTAAACAAAACATAACAACAGCAAAATAGTAAGTACGTTATAACTCTAAATGTTTCTCCAGGCTTTTTCTTGCTGTTGTTATATAAGAGGGGATAGAGGGTCATAGTATCCAGTAATCTTTCCCAGTCTGATGATCTGTGTATATCAGTATGTTGCTCTGAAATCAAATCTTTAATATCCAAGTGATCTGGGACAGACTATTACAAGTAACTGATTCTGGTGGCATCACTCAAAGACTCCAGTACTACCCAACCTGTATGTACTGGGGAAAAAAAGAGATTGGTGGTCATTTTTATCAGTGCAAAAATAAAACTTTTAGGTACAGCATTGCGACAGGAATGTTTCCCTGTTTCCTTTTACATGCATCAGGTTTGCTTTGGTGTTATGTTTGCGGTAGAATATAATTATGTTCACAAAGTTACTGTAGAATTTTAATTATGAACAAGAAGGATAATTTCATTGCAAGCCACAAACTTCATTATATTTTTAATGCATCGTTTGATGTCTCTGGGTTACTTCATGTATCTGGAGTCAACTGTTGTTGACTACCCTCCTCCACAGCAGAGGGAAAAGAATTTATCACTAGGATTATGGATGAGTTAGCTATCTGGGGAAAAGTGACAAAAATCATGTGAAGATAGAATTTTAGCTCAGGTGAATTCCCACAGTTCCCAGTAACATCATGTGTAAGCTGGGATGAAGACAAAAAGGTAAGATAGGGTTTTTCCGAAAGAAGACGCTAAGGCATGATGAGGTGAATTAACTGCAAGTTGAGATGAAGATGTGGAGGCTGAAAAAGATGACAGCAGGGCCAGCTGAGAAAGGCTTAACTGCAACACCTCAGATTGTTTAACTTCTGAATAAGAGCAGCCTTACAATGATTTAATGCCCTTAGATTTATGCACTCTAATTTCTCTCACTTCCTTAATTTGTCTCATATTCCTGAACATCTCAGAGCCTGCTGTGCTTAAACGGCTCATTTTTCTCTACCTTAGTCACAATCTGGTGACAGCCGTGGTGGCAGAGTGACAGAGAGGCAGAGCAGTGATGGATAGCAAGAAAGACACGAAGGGAAGAGGACTGGGGAAGGCTGGGTGGGAAGGGTGGAGGAGCTCTGCCCCTTCATCCCCCTGCTCCCACCTGGGGGGACCAGGGCTATGCCCTTCAGCAGGGGCAAGAACAACACCCTGCGAGCTGATGTGGCACTGGGGTGTGCGGTATCTGTTAGCCAGACACTGGCAGGCATCTGTTGGTGTAGTCAATAGATGGCACTGCTTGGTTTAGTCTTTGCGGCTTTGGGAAGAAAGACGGGAAGTTGGTGGAGTTATCAGTTTAGCCAGGCTCGGTTCTACTGCTATGACTTTATTGAAGTTGCTGTTCTTAAAACAAAACAAAACGAAAACCCCACAAAACAAACGAAGAACCCCCAAAAGGGGATTTTTTCTTCCCCACAGTAGTGGCAGTGGGAAAGCCTGCAGGGAGCACAGCAGTGTTGAAGTGCAGTGAGTGACAACTTCCTTCACCTCCCTGCACAGGTAAAACCACAGCTCCTGGTTTGAAAACAGCCCCTTTCCTCCTGCAAGCTGATCCTCTGGGAAGCATGCAGCATCCGCCACCGGGAGGGCTGGTCCCGGATTTGTCACTGTCACTGGGCTGCTGGTCACAGGAGCAGGATGGGATGTCTGCTGAACTGGTGAGGCAACCTTCAGGCAGCTGAGGGTGTGTGGACCTGTGAGCTGTTAACAGCCCACCTCAGTCAATGTGACATCCTTGGTCCATCCTAGAAGGCTTGCTCCTGTGCTAAATATGCCGAGGATACCAAAAATGTGTACAGCATCTGGAAAGCATCTGCTTTGTATTATTATTTATTTTATTTTGCGAGAGCTTTGCAAAATCAAGTCAAAAAGGCTGGAAGAGTGGAGCAGATATTTGGTATTGCCAGAGAAGCTATCTATGAAGGGTCTGCAAACATCATGCTACTTCTATTATTAATGCAAATAACCAGGGATTTTTAGCCTCCATGAGTACAGCCCAGTGTGCTAAACCCAATTCACATAGCTGTGAACCTTTCCCCACCTAAATGTGGCTGCATCTAACCTTGCTAATATTTGCTTGGCCATATTGCCCGTGGCCAAAGGTGCTCATTTTTAATAGATGAGTTCTCTAAATCTCACTTCTCTCATCATTATTATGGACAGGCATAGCTTGATGGGGGTCATATTTACTGAATGAAATTTAGGTAAAATCGATTTATCACTTGTGCCAGGGATTAAATTCATCCAGTACCATTAACATTATTTACTTTGGAGCAGGACCTAGGAGACCTTGTCAGACAGCACTCCTTTTGCTTGGTGCTGTATGAACACAAAATAAAAAAAGCTGTGTTGCTGTACAAGAATGTAAGAAATCTTACAGGCTGGAAGTAGCTTGAAGGCAGCCTTAGAGAAGCCCATATGTGCTTGAAATCCCAAAGGCACAAATAGCAACTAGGTTTGGCCCTTCCTTCATTAGAAAGTGCTGTAGCAGCCCCAGCCCCACCACAAATCACAGTGGTAGGGGTGGGGAGCTATAAGAGAGTCCCAGCCCTAGCTGGGGAAAACAACCTTTACAGGAGAATTGTTAGTGAGTTGAGTGGGAACAGATTGCATTTGTCACGTTCAGGGATTTAGTTTTCACACACAGCCTGTTGGGTTTTTTTAGTGTTGCTCCACAATGTAATTATGATTTTATTCCATACACCTTGGAGTGGCAGGGGTGAAATCAGGTTATGCCTGCTTCTTGTTGCAAAATTTAAAGGTGGATTTTGCAGCCAGGAGGGTGTACTTTGTAACTACTTACGCAGCTCTTACCAGAACAGGCCAGGAAGGCTGTGAGGCTTTGCAGAAGCTTTTATTTATAAGAACCCCTCATTAAAGATCCTTGGAAAGCAGAGATAGGAGATATTCCCTTGCTGAGAGAATGAGGATTTTTCTTGAAGTTTTATCATGTTGTTACTCTAACAAACTCTGCTAGATGATGGTAATAACAAATGTTTTGTATACACTAATCATACAGCTTGCACCATGAGTGTGAGCTGGTAAGGGCTTTGGCTATGAATTCACTGCAGTTCACTGTAAATTAGAGCAACAGGAAAAATAGTGACTTATGGCAAAAGTAGCAGATAGATAAAGCCGAAATCAAAGGTGGGGATTTTAGTTACAATATTTAAGAACATGTTAGTACAATGGAAACTGAAAGGTTGCAGTGCTGCATGGCTGGAGTCCTCCTGAAGTTAGCAGTAGTGAGCAGGATGGGAACAACTTATACTGACAATATACAGCTTGGGCTCCACTATTGCTGCACTGGTGTGCAGAGTTGGCTGGCAGGAGAAAGGGTGCCTGTATAAAATACTCAACTCTCCTGCTTCCTTCAGTGTTGGAGACAGCTCACAGTGTAGGCAAACATGAGACATCACAAATAAACAAGGAAAACCAGTGTTTAAACTTCTTTACAGTTAAAAACAAAAGACAGAAACCCCACCCCAGCACCCAAATGTGTAACACGTCCTCAAGTTGGCTCACACATTTGAGTCCAGCAGAAGCTATGCAATGAAGCAGTATATATTTTCTTGCTCCTAGCTGAATGTTGTCATAAGACATTTGACATTAGTTTCACATATGATGATTTATATATTACCATCATTAGCATGAAACCAGAAGGAGCATGTGTGGAAACACTCACTGTGGCAGATGAAATGAAGCACTTCAGTCAGTTATAATCCAATGTTGGTGCAAACTGGCTGGATTTTCCTGAAGCTGCTGGAGCTCTAGCAGTTCATAACGCTGGAAAATCTGATCCAAATCTGTTACATACCTGTGTAACAGTTTCCCTGTATACAAGGTGCCTTTCTTCCTTTCACTGAGCACCTAGCTGCTTATTTAAGTGCCAGCATACAAAGTAGTACTAAATGCTGACTGCACCCTCTCAAGCATTCCAGTAACCACACTTAAACTTTGTAGGCAAAACTTCACAAGTGCAGGAATTTTCAATTTGACTTCAAATCATATATGTGGACATTAGTTGTGTAACAGTCCCATGAGATGGCAAAGCCATAGTGCATGCATTGAGCAAAAAACCTAAACTTGGCCAGAGTGGAGAACGACCAGGGGAACTCAGCTGAAGAATTACTTGAGTGCAGACAAGATAATCTACCATGGGTATCTGAAAGAATAATGAAACATTTCCATGAAAAATAAGTTACATTAGAGACTATTGCATATCTATTAGATTTCCACAATCTGCTGGGTATTTAACTTAAAAGTTTACATCTTTTAGAGGAAAAATTAATTTCTCTTTCACAAGTTCCACTTAGATTTTGTTGCTAATAAAGCCAAGGATGTAAATACTATTAAGTACAAAACAGCCTGCTGCATAATTGTTTCAAAGCAATTACAGATTACATCGAGCCATTCGTTGAGCAGAAACAGTTTTTTTCCAAGACACCAGCTCCCTGTACCTTGAAATTTTATTAGTCTAAGAATTTCATGTACCATATGTTGTAATACGAGACTCGGTGCAATTGAACAAACAACTTTTTGATATATAAGTGAATGATAACCTGATTTTAAATGTGTTTATCTAATGAGATAGTAACTGTAATTTACAGCACATATAAAACTCCCACTGTTACTCCTGGTGCACCTTTTGGCTAAAAAGGGTGATACGCTGAGATATGCTAATGAATATCATCTTGGTTTTTACCAAGTCAGTAATAAAATTTGCATTTGATATTGTGCACAGTAAACTGGGTTATTAGCCTTGAAAATGAGTCTCATAAAATTTAAATATAGGCTTAAATCATATTAACTGTCCTGTAGATTTTCTGAGAGTCTTTAAAGCATTGTGTTCTTGTTCTATAGCATTGAGCATGCAGATGTCATTTTGCCTTCAGGGGTGCCCCAAAATATGCATGTATTGGAGCCTGCAGGATGAACAGCAGATCAACCCCTTCTTCTTTCACACCTGGGGAACTGGATGCAGTTCCAGGGCTGAGAAAACTGTTGTGGGAATGGAGGAAAGGAAAAAGTCAGAAGGAAGTGTTGCTATGATGTTGCCCCTGGATCAGGCAAAGGCAAAGCAGTGAGTTCAGCCCCACACATCTGACCTTGCCATTCTGGTCAGCAATGACCATACTGGGGGGGAGGAAGGTTTCTGCGCTGGGGTCTTGTCTGGTGGCAAGGTGGCTCTGTTGCTAATGTTGGTTATGTTTCAGCTGCATGGTCATGGAGAAGAAAAGAATTTGACCCCTGGTACTTTCAGTGAGTAGAAGTTGAAATGCAGATGGATCTCCACCATGGACAGATAAATCTGAACCACAGCCCGTTCAGAGTCCACATTGTTGGAGAAGAAAATGGACAAAGATGAAGCATGATGGCCTATCTCCAGTCTGAGGGAAGACCTAGTCCCAGAAATGGGCAGGGGCGAGCAACATATGGAGCTTGGCTTTTCCTGGCACTAAGTGTTCTTGTGCACATCAAGGTTATGGCTTAAACACTTTAAAATATGCTTTTAAAAACTTCTATTTTGAGAGGAAAGTCTCACACATATTGATCACTTTCATGGTGACCTTTTAATTCATTCATGAGCCCAAATCCACTTTTAGTAAAGGCTCATGTTTTCAGGGAAAAGGGGATGTTTCTTGCAGCTGTTGTCCATGACCAGTGCAATGCTATCTCATCTGACAGCTATCTAAGCATTATGCTATATAAGAAAGAAAAGTTGATTTACCTCTTGTTTTACTCACCATAATGTTGTCATGTTTGCTAGGAGTCAGACTCTTATTCCTAGGTGGTTGCTGTAACTGTCAGAAAAGCTTTGTCTCAGAAAGAAGTGTCTAAGTCAATCATGTAATCATAGCATTGTATAACATCGTTATGGCTGTAGCATTACTGTATATCCATCAGCGAGAAATTACCACTCTGAAACAGGACACAGTCAGCATGTAGTCCCTGACAAAAGTGTAATGAAGTTTGTTTGCCTCTGTGCTTGGTCATCTACTATTATGAGTGTAACAAGGGTAAAGTTACAGCTTTGTGACAAATGGTATTTATTATGAAATCCCAACTCTTCTTAGTGATTAAAGTGCCCAGGCATGGTGCAAAGTATTATGCAAACTGCTCTGAAGCATGGCACCTGGATTGTGTGCTAAGCTGTAGCATGGAAGTCTCTAAATGTTTCCAACAATAAAAAGGCTGATTTTTGTACTTCTGATTTAGTAAAGTGTAATATAATATTTTTCTAAGATATTGCCTAAGACTATATGAATACCTGAAAAGTGGATGTGGACACCAAACAGCAACAATACTGTGGGCTTAGAGCATTTGTGTCAGGGCACAAAGATTACCTGCTTGAGCACACCTGAGCTCCATCCATCTCGTCTCCTCTCCTTTCCATGGCAGTGGCTGGTCCTGGCTGCTTCAGGAAAGAAATGCTTTGGAAATCAGGGGTGAGTGGCAGAGGATGTGCTGCCTTCAGAGTAGGGCTCACCCAGAAACTAAGAAATCAGAGGTTCCATTAAGGTTTGAAATAGGAGGTCGAATATCCCAACCAAGCTGCTGTTGGCACTGATTACTAACCCCAGAATTTTTTTTATAGTGTTATCACCAGCCTACATTTACTTTAACACAATCAATATTACTCCTATGTAAACAGACACACACTTATCTTCCTTCTGCTACTCACTGAACAAACGCAATATTGTAACATCAGGACCCTGTGATGCTTCATTGGGCTAGGCTGACTGCCAAAAGCCAAGGGCTTGAAAAGTGGAGGGTGTGTGTGTGTGTTTGTGTGTGTATGTGTGTGTGAAGGGGGGTGGGGACAGAAATAAAGCAGAAAAGATAAGCAAAACATTCTTCCAGCCATGGAAAAGGATTTCCTGACAGTGCGGGCAAGTTTCTCATCTAGGTGCTGCACCCATAGGCAGTTTGCACGGCACTTCCCACAGTACTCTGTCTCCGTCTGTTCCAGCATATTACGATTTGGCAGGCACCCGAGCTGCATTATGTAGTGTTAAAAGAGGCTGACACTTCCTTTGGCTGAGACATCTTTCCCAACTGAGCCTTCCCTGCTCAGCTTAAAGAAGAGGAAGTACCAGGCTGGTTCTTCTTGTTTGATTGCTAATGACACAGCTCCACGGACCACCTAGCAGGTCCTTCCTGGTACAGCTGGCCGAGCAATTAGATGATTGCTTTATTACTAGGTTTACCTAAAGCAACTATAGCATTTCTAGATAAGGATTCCCCAGGAGAAAAATTTAACTCATCAAATGTTAATCACACACTTCGGTTTTGCTTGCCTTCTGTGCCGCCAGGAAATTTTTCTTTGGGAGAATGTGATGAGGGAAAGGACATAATTAAGGCCTCAAACACTGTCTGAATAGTTTGGACTTCCTTTTGTCATTAAAAGCATCTGAAAGGAGCCCTTCATCGTCATTAAAAGCCCACAGTATCATGACTTTGAGCCCTGGTTAAGGGATTGCACCTGACTGTGGCGCCCTATGAGCACAACAGGTTCAGAATAATCCTAATTGCATCCCTGATCCAGAAGTTCAGGCTCCTTCTCATTTCTTTCTGGCAGAAATGGCTTCTCTTCCCATGCAAATGTCATGCAGGGGAGGGTAGATAGGAGAGAGGTGGTTTGGTGGCAGAGGGCAGGTTTGAAGCTCCACTCTCTTGCTTCCATGGTAGAGAGGAAAATCACATCATTAGACAGCCTTCAATCTAATCTGTGTTGCAAGTACTTTGTACAAGAAAATTAAAGTTTTGTTTTCACCTGTCCCAGGATGGTGCCCTCAAGAGATTTCTGACTGTGTACACTGACCTGTGGAAAGAGCAGCGTAAAGGAGTGAACATGCAGAGAAAGAGAAAGTTTAAAGAAAGATAGTAAGTGGAGGTAGAGTGTGTTACAAGCAAGTTGTTTCTTTTAGCTTGTCTGTCTGGTCACTGGTAGCAGGTATTAGAGTGAAGCAACAGTGGAAATCATGCATGCAGAATTTACCATGTAGGTTTTTCTTCTTTAGACTATCCCCCTGCATCCTCAAAATATGGAGGGTCCAGCTCATTTTAATCCTCAACCCTGGAATGCCTCTGTCTGTACCAGCATATTCCGTCCCCTTTGTCACCATGAAGTGTAACAACACCAGTACTGACAATAGTTTATTAGCTGATTTATAGGGGTAAATCAGGGGTAAATTGAGCCCTTCTTTAGAAAGCCTTGAGTTCACAATGCCAAGATATGCTGAGCATAAAAACTCATGTGGGGAAAAAAAAGGGCTGGAACAATACTGACACTGTGTGGAGCCAGGTTATATATGCAATCACACAATCTCGAGGAGGTCTGTGAAGAAAACACAGCCTGCAGTATGGTGGATGTGTATGTAAGCACTGTGTCACCTACTGTGTTGGCTCAGAAACATGTATGTATTTCTGTGGAAAAAAGTAACAGCAAAAGTGTTATTATTTGGTGAGAGAGGAAAAAAACTTCTACCAAGCTTAAACTCAGGATTTCAACTTCGGCTTTGCTCTCAAGAAAACAGAAGAGTTGACAAAGTGTGCTGGCTTTGTTTAGACCACTATTTTTTACAAAAATAATTCTTTTACCTTTTCTAGAAACTATATTTTTTTCAGTGTTTATAAATATACTGTATATTAACTATTTATAGACATGTATAAATTACTTTAATATATATGTGTGTATATACACACACATACATAAATGTATATGTGTATAAAATAAAGCTATTTCTTCCTAAGCACAGATCTAGAAAGAGCCAGACTTCATGCTGGAGAGCTTTTGATGCGAAAGGCTTAAGAATGTGGGTGGGAAACTGAATCCTGTAGTTTGGTCAAAGTGCTACCGCTGTGATCTCAATAGACGCAAGGTTTAAACAAGGAATCAAAGTACGAGTCTCACAGAAAGGCTGGCCATACTGCTGGTGCCATTTGTAACCTGTAGTTTCATGTCAGAAGCTGAGGATGCCCATGTCTGAGGTTGTACTCTGCTGGAAAAAGATTTCTCTGAAAATCTTAGCCTACTAGAGGCTGTGTTTATGTTAAAAGATTCTTGTGTGTCTGGCTTCAAAGCTCTGATGATCCTCACGGCTATATCTAGGTTGTAGGGCATATAGGGTCTGAGGTTGGGCATCTACTGAAAATTACTGTGTGGTTCTTGCCCTGTGCTACTCAGCTGCTGCAGCTCAATGCTGCAGAAAGCAGCATGATATCAGTTCTTCATGTTCCTGTGTATCTGTGAGGTGGGAAAAGCATGTGCACAGATACAGGAGGTACAGATTTTACTCCCTTTCCATAGGGAAGAAAATAACAGCCACACAGGGAGAAGGTAGAAGACTTAGAAGATAAATTCCTCAGACCTACTCAGAGTGTAGGGTAGCTCTGTTCTGCTGAAGCAGGGGGAATGGAAAGCTCATCTCCTCAGCAGCATGACTCCATGTGTCCATGTACACTGCAAAGCAATCTGGGCACACACAGACTTCTCAGTCTGTTCAGCACTGCCAGTATCTGTGTTTTTATAGATGTCGTAGTTTAAACCTCTTGCTTCAGCCAAATGCAAACTATTAGTCTGTACACAGTCTGAAGAGGCAGCCTTTGTCCCATGGATGAACAGGTTATAAAGCTCTAGCATTTGTAAATGTTTGGTTGATGTTTTAACTCAGCCAATCCACATAAAACAAACAAACAAACCTCAACACCAAAATGCATTGAAGTACTGTTCTCCATAAAACCAGCCATAGCAAGAATGAGACACATCAGCCTGAAGGGCTGCCCATTTTATGGCCCAAACTCTCTCAGACTAACCAGCAGGACTGTTTAACAAGCAGGGTGATCTGACTACATAGTGTGTAAGACAAGCCAGCAAGAAAAATGTGCAGACATGGGGATAGTTTCTTTTTATGTACAACAGTTTGGCTCTTCTGCAGAATTTCTAAAAGTAATCCCATTGTTTTATTTCCTAGAATGGGTCTGGTAATGTATAGGGTAGTGTAGTCAGCTTTCCTCCCAGCCGCTGTTTTGCTTACACTTCATCTGAAAATTTCTATGCTTGTGAAATGTCCTGCTTCAGTAAGAGAAGGATTCTGGCCTGCATGGACACTGTGGGAAATCAGAAATGTGAATGACTGAGCTGAAAACCCTAAAGAAAATGAAAATACTAACCCATGATTTAAACAAACCGTATGTTTGCGTGGGTTTAGCTCAAAAAGTGTCAACACCAAGTATGATGTGCAATGGATCATCTTTCATCCCTTCATTATTTAGACAACATTGATGATATGGGGCCAGTCTGGCCTGCGATCTGGGATGAGCTCTTTGGTACCCCTCCATTCCTGATGCCAAGAATGCTTCCACAGTGGCTGAGTGCTTGCCCAAATCTTCCTGCTCTCTGCACAGAGGCTGGCCAGAGGTGCTCAAACCCCCTCCCACAGGTGAGCTGGACACCCCCAGCTGCTACCAAACAGATGCTTGAAGGCATCTCCAGAGGGCCTCAGTACAGAAGAGGAAAATCCCTGCAACCATGTAGTTTTACACATGAAACCCAGTTGATTTCAGCCTGGTGAGAGTCTGTGCTATACCTCTGCCTCTTACCTGGGCTTTTATCCATCTTTGCATCTCAAATGGACTGAGCAGTGGATGTTCTGTCTAGTTCCTTCATGCATGATAGGTATAGACACTTCCATTCCTGACCATGATGCATGCACAGTATTCTCAGTATCACTGGCTTATATCTTTATGTGATACTTTATATCTGAAGTATTTGCTTTATTTAAAATGCTTGCAGACAGAGGATGCAAAGGAATAGCAGCTGACTTATTGCTTGTCTTAACATATGGGACATTCCTTTGCAAACCCAATAGTTGCCTACAACATTTCTGATTTCATCTATAGTGATTTAGAAAGCAAAAAGACCTGTTTCCCTTTACACCATCAAGAAGCCAGGTATCATTTCATGAGGCATGCCTTTAGTGTAAAGTCTGTCAGAGGTTTATGAGGGATTTTTGCAGACTGGAGGAAAACATGGACAAGAGTCATGGACTCTGATCAAGTGCAAGCTTGGTAGCTCAAAATAAATCCTTTTACTTGAGTAATCTTTTATATGAAAAGAGGAGTGGAAAGAAGGAAGGAAGGAAAACCTATGAACATTTGGCTGAGTAGAATAGTTTCCCATATGTTAAAATAAAATATTCATTAATTATAGCTTTTCTGGCATTGTCTCTATCACCAAAGTGAATTTGTTTCCATGTCTTTCTGAGACCCACTGCAGCCCAGTGCGGTGTGTCTGCCTCAGCTGCAGGCATGTTTCCTCTCCCAGGCTCCGATCCTCCTTGCCTCACTTGTTCAAAATTTTAACAGAAGGGACAAAAAAGATGAGCTTTCAACTGGCCCTTGCCACCAATGTGAACATCACTACTGACAGCTCTCGCCAGGTTTTGCTGGCGATGGGCACCCAATCTGATAATGTAAAGGAAGCAAAAAATTCAGCTGGTCAGGGAGGGCACAAGGCACCCAACCTGACCAGGAAGCAGAGCTTTGCCCCCTGTCCTCCCATGCTAAAGCATGATGCTCTGCATGTCTGTGAGGGTTTAAAGAACCCCTCCAGGCTGGGAAGGCCCGCAGGGGGTTAACACAGGGCTCCGTTGCCACAGCACTGGAGGCATTCAGAGAAGAGGGCTGCAGTTGCTGCATAGGCACATTTGGCCCAGGTTGCCAAAGAGGCTGTGTATGTTACTGCAGAGGAGTACACTGCCTGCCACTGTTGGGCTATTAGTATGGAAATGAGGCATGTGTGTGACAGGTGGCCTTACAACCAACACAATTAACTTTCTCCATTAGCTGATGCACTGACAAAACAGATGCAGCATCAATAAGCACCAAAAAACCCACAAACACTGAATAGGAATGACACGTTGCACACCCCTATTATTTATAAGGAGGAACAGCATAATTTCTTTGGGATGCAGTGGCAAGTAGGAGCCGAGTGGATTTTTTTCTCCCCTGATTATGATGTTTGTTTGCTTTCTTATAATTGCTATTTTAATCTTGAACTTTATAGAGACATTGCTGCAGACCTTAAAGAGCTCTCGGTGCTGTACAGCAGACTTAGGAAGGTTTGTCACAGCTGTGGTGTAGGAAGCACACAGATCTTTTTGATAGCAAATAATTCAAGTTGCAGAAGCCATCTGACCAGATGCAGGAATGCCAGGCTCTGAACTAGTGAGAATTGCTTCCCAGGCCTCCACTACTGCACATTTTAGTTGCCTCTGACAACATGGGTAAGGATGGTTAAGGTGGAGCAGCTGGTCATAGCCCTCACTGAGTTAAAGTGCTCGTGACTCAGCTGAAAACACAGGGCTGAAGAGGAACACTTGGCATATTAGATTGCAGCAGAGGAGCATGGCATGTCACCTTAAAAAAAATCAGTTAGAATATTGGTTGTTCATAAGAAGTAAATGGGACAAGGCGGTAGTTGGCTTCAGGTTTAGATTTCCTGGTTTTGTTTTTGTCACTCAGGCAGCTATTCCTGACAATGTGTGTGAACCATGCCGGGGATTTCAATAAGAGCAACTTGAACTGTCTGAAAAGCAGAACTGTAATGTAATAATGAAAATTTACATAACGGCCTCCTTATGTCAGCTGATACCTCTTGAAATATTTAGAGATACACAGAGCAGCATCCTTGGCACATCTGAACTCTCATTGGCCTTTGGCTCCACTGCTCTGCACCAGCTTAAAGCTGCTTAAAGATCCTATCCTGTACTATCCCAGTATGAAAATGTTGTGGAACAGAGCATCAGCTGCCAGGTCACCCCGGCAGAATACGAGTTCATGGCATATAGTTCCAATTAGAAGGATATTTGAGGAGATAAAGTGCCCAGTCTGTAAGCCAGCCCAGTACCACCATCATTAAAACCAACTGGACATCTTCCGCTGGCCTGTGAAGTGATGAGTGGGAGTAAGGACCACATCCCTGCAGGCTGCTGCGGCAGACATGGCACTGGTGGTGCAGGCACAGGAATGGGTAAATATTCCACATGCCTTCTTTAGCATTCTTTTCAGGTCACAAATTGGGAAACAAAATGCAGAAACCTTCATGGCCATGTCTGCTTTGTTTCAGATGTGAGTTTCCAAGTGTCAGTACAATCATGAGTTAAATTAAAGCTAAATTCAGTTCTGGGGAAAACAAAACTGAAACAAACAACACAACATTCATACTTGTCATGGTATTCTCTGTTGTCTTTTTTAACTTAACAGAAATTTATCATTGCTTCTTCTGTCTAGTTTTCTATACCACACCTGTGTGCAGAGGCATTTCATATTGAGTCTAGGTTCCCTAGAACCCATGGCATACATATATAGCAGATATGAATTTCAGGACCTTGCATGCACAGATGCCAAAAATGGAAAATCATTTGTCAAGTGCCACATTTTATTAAAAGAATATATTGATATTATTGGTATTAATGTACTATGAATATCACATGGGGTGTAAGTTCAGTACAATTTCCTTGAAGGTTCTATGCTGGATGTGCTATTTTTAGGATAAGACAAGAAACTGTTGTCCTGACTGTGGAGATTGATGCTGGACTGTCTGCAAGTGCTCAGATGAGCTGTATCAAGGTGGCCCACTTCTGTGGTGATGAACTCCTTTTTGGCCATCCAGTGCTCTGCAGTATTATCAAGTGATTTTCATGGAGAATTCTTCCCCAAGCATCTGTACAATGTTTCTAAACAGTTTCTGAATTCTGTAACTACAAAAAGCTGTATTTCAGGCAACATTAAATCAAGTAAGTGTGTGTATTCACTGTTATGGACAGAGCTTATTATTTTTTATAGCATTCTTGCTGGTGGTGTGATTAGTGATAGCTTGCCTGGTCACAGGCCAGAGTTGTTCAATGAAAACAACTGGAGACATTTGAAATCTGCATTATAAAACTGTTTTCTGGCTACATTTTAGAGATGCAGGCCTGGAGATGGGAGGATTTCTTGTGACAGGACTGGTGACAGCAAGGTCAGCACCAGATTCATGGTGGAAGGCATGAAATCTTACCTAGAAAGTAGTAACTCTCTCTCCATAATAATTACATGAGCTGTTAATTTTATTATTTTGTGTGGTGCCTTGGGATACACGCCATGAAAGCTCCTGCTATTAAAGCATAGTTTAAGTAATTGGATTATGGGACATCCAAAGCACAAAAACCTACTAATCTAATTAGATGCCCTTAGTTATGCATTTCCTTCTCCCTTCACTGTAAAGACTTTTTCCAATTCCCTTGTGCAGGCGCCTGCACTGCCAAGCTTCACTCTAAGGACCTTGATGGGTAATCCCAGCCACCCATCCACATAAAGATGGCTGGACCTCCCTGTCCCACCAACTCTTCTACCTGACGCCTAATTACTCTCAACAAGTAGGTGTTAATGAGGTGGCCTGAATGGAGGTGTCTCCAGGAAGAGGGTTGTGTGAAGGTGGATTGGTCTTAATGGGAAATTCCCATTTTACTGCCTCTTTGTGACCAAGGAGCTGAAGTCGGGTGATTAGCAGACAGCCTGATGGCTCATGTCAAGGGACCTCCTTGGTCTGTGCTGTGCTGTGAATGAGTGGCTGAGATTTGGGCGCAGTCACAACTGAAATTCCCTAGCTCTTCCTGTTCTCAGTTGCTGGTGAGTGCTGCATGAAAGGCTCATGGGGAATAGTTTCATCTGACTGGTTTAGAAAAGTTTTCAAGGTATGATTTATTTGTGCATAGGTACAAGCAAGTCCTTTAGAAGGAAAGGAGGAGTTCTAGAAAGCATCCCAAAATTAAGAGGGGGAGGAGTAGTGGGTGACCTTGATTGTGATCATTTGCCCATGCAAGCAAATAGCCACTTGTTCACATGCCCATGTGAATGCGGAAACATCCATTTCAGTAAATGTTCTTAGGAAAGCAAACAGGTGACCAGGGCAGAATCAAAGAGCTACTCAGCATCCAACCAGATAGAAGCAATTGTTTCTACCTGTAATAACAGCTTTTCTTAGAAGGCTTTTTGCTGGCCCTGCTTCATACCAAAGATGCCCTTTTGTTTGATTTTGAAAAAGTCAGAAGAATTTATTGAACAGTTATGAAGCCAATTCAACAGGAAATTTGTAGACATGGGTGGGTTTGTAGGTGTACATACCTGTCTTCTTCCATACTTATTTATATATCTATAACTGTTACCTTCCATTTTAAAGGTATTGAGTCAGATTTCTTTTTTTTTGAGCACCAGTACTAGAAAACACTGATGTGTTCTGGCTGTTCACATAATCACATAAATGACAGGAGTTCTTAGCTCTTAGCATGAACTTCAGCACTATTGTTAAACTTACCTCTCTGGGTCTGACTAGGAAATTCTCCTGTTATCCAAAAGAAGACCATTTTCTTACAAGTAGTTTAAAATGTCACAAATGTTATTAAAAACTTCTCTGTTTCTTAGAGCTCTTATTTAGCCTCTTAAACTGCTAGCCTTAATAGTGCTGAGTTTTTACTGGGCTACTACCTAAACTACAATAAAATGACATTTTCAAGGCATCTCCTCAGATGTAGCTTGCTACCACGGCAGAATGAGGCACAGGATACTGCATGAACTCTACACCTTGTTTTGTTTGCTTTTGTAACAAATTGACTCTGAGGGAGTTGTTAGTTCACTGGCAGATTTCTGCCAGTCCCATCCTTCTTTGACCTGCTTAGTGTTTTGTGTGTGTTTTCTCCTTTTCAATAGTAAGAGATAGAAGAGAGAGCAGAATCCTAGACAGCAACAGGCAAAGGCTTTCCAAATCCTGCAGAAAAATACCATACTTTGGTAAGCTCTTAAAAATATCATCAGAAAGGTGTTGCCTTGGAGGGGCACTTCAGTGGACTGACAAGGGGGTGGCAGATTGACACAGGCCTAAAAGGAGGCAGTGGCCCTTCTGGAGAAGCAGTTGGCAACCAGACAGGATGCCCTAAAGCTTCCTAAGTGGATTAGATGCTTGTGTGTAGGCAATTGGATTGAATTCTTTAGTCACAGCAAGAGTCATGAGATTTTGAGAACTGGGGCTACAAGTCCTGATCTTAACCTATAAATATTAAATACAGATTCAGTCTTTGACAAAATACAGTAAAACCATAGGGCTGAATCATAGTATTAATGATGAGTATCTTTAACATAAAAGCTCTAGGCATTTTTTCCAATGTAAAAAGAAATGGATTAGAATAAATACCAGGTAAGTATAATTTCTTAATACTTGCCATAGGAAAGCATCTTCAAAAGAGATTTTTCAATATGCATTTAAGGATGGGGTGGGTGTAAGGGTTTTACTAGAGTTCAGAAAGCAGCTGGGCAAACTCATGGAAGAAGAAACTACCAAACCATAAGGCTATACCAGGAAATAAAAACAAGGCATTTTGGTTAAGAATCACTTACAGTATCATAGAACTGTGCACAGAAGGAGTATTTAATTTCTGCTCTTTGACACTTATTCATGCATCAGGACTCTTGGAGCTATATATTCATTGAGATGGATTTGCAGTCTCACCCAAGATGCCCATAATTATGGTTTTGGGCTGTTGTTCTGGGTTCAGCAGTAGCAGTAATTTTTTTCCTTAATAGCTGGTGCAGTGCTGGGCTTAAACCATGAGAGCTGTCTTTCATAGAGCTTGGATCATAATGTGCATGCAATGTTTAATGTTTCAGGTTTGTGTCTAAATTTAGGATTCCTCTGGAGAAAGAAGAAAAAACCGGGGTCTTGATTAACTTACAGAAGAGCAGAATACTTGCATCTCTCAAACACCTCCTCCATTATAGACAGCGTTATGAATAGAAGTGCTCTTTAAGTTCAATTTATTTCAATCTCAAGTAATCAAAGTTATGTTAGGTTACAATAATGGATTATATTCACCTTTGGAATCAGAAAGTTATTGGTTGATGCAGTCATTCTTCTTCTGTTATGATATCTTCTTTGGAAATAACCAGAATACCTGTTCCTTTTCCATTACAATGTTATATAATCTTTTATATATGTATATATAGATACATGTATGTGTACGTGCATACATTGTGCATATATATATGCATACGACTAGATTATATATGTAATGTTTTAAACATGACATATATTAGATTGCAGAATTATAGAACTACATGACTACAAGGTTATAAAATGAGCCCTACTGAAGTCCCTTCAGGTACTGCAGTATAAGTCTTGGACAGGAGAGGAGTGTAAGATCCATGTGATGCTGTGATGGTGATGGCTGTGCTACTTCCTTGCAAGATCATTAGTGGAAATGTGCAATAGCTGAAAAGTTGCTGAGCTGACAAACTGTCTGCAAGCCTGACGCAAAGCCTTTTGGAGTCAGCTGCAGCTTGAGATAGCACAGCTCTGTGAGGGGTACTTGCTCATCTGGGACAAAAACTGTTTCAGGCCATTTTCTAGCATGAACATGAAGGAAGGCTTTTGTTCAGTTTGCAGCCTCATTTCCTCCTTTCTCAGTATTTATATCTTCTCTGAGACTGTGGGACAGTATCTTGGATTTACAGTACCTATGGCGGAGCTATAAAACACATGTCTGTGCACTCAGAGTATTCGAGGCTTTTCTTTCCTGACATGCGAAATAAAAGGCCTGCTTAAACACAGAAAGCCAGGGCAGCAAATGGAACTAATGGGAAAGGTGCATCAGTGTGACCTAACTCCACTGGTTTAACAAGGCTAAAAATGCATGACTCAATTACACAAGAGTTAGCTAATGAGGAATGGGGAAGATGTTACAGTTTAAAACAAATGGCTACTAAATGAATTGCGTGCTGCCTTTCAAATCTATGCCATTCAACAAAAACCTGGCAAGACATTTTCTTCACAGGATATGAATCATCCAAAGTAAAAAAAGCAAGACTAGGGCCACCTACATTCAGAGTTTGTACAGTATGACCTTAAGGCCCAACATCTACCAGAAGTTGAGTAGCAAAAGGCCAAGCTCCAAAGAATAAAAGGGCTTACATCAGTATTAAATAATTCTCTCTTAGAGATGCAAATTTCTAATTAGTTACTGTGGAAACTGTAGAGGCCTGGAAGTAAGCCCTACACAATAAGAATGAGAGTTTACCTTTTTGATTTACTGCAGGGCTGCAGTAGTTGAGGGAGGGCTGAGAGGGGGAAATAAATTCATTGCTTTTAACATGACAACAGAATAAAGTGCAGCAGAAGAAGTGACTTTGTTTTGTGTGCTGCTGCTTCTGCGACAGATTCCCGAGGAGCTTTATGTAACATAGGCTCACTTAAAATGTCTTGCAGGGCATTGTAAAATGCTTTGTTTACAAACAAGTGACTTTCTTAACATCCTCACTTGTTGCATCTCTGACAAAGCCTTAGGAGGGTGTTTTTCAAAGCCAGCAGGAGCTGGGGGTGCCTTCTGTTGGTTAGGTGACCAAATTGAGACACCCAACTTTCAAAGCATAACATTTCTGAAAATGAGAGTGCCCTAACCTGACCTATGCTGAGCATCAAAATGTGTTGTTGGAAATGCTTTTAGGATGCTAAATGCAGAAGTCATTTGTTACAGTTCTTTGCCTCTTTTTCTTTACTTCTGTTTTACCTTACTTGCAATTACTTGGGAGATGCATTATTCATTTTCAGCTCCAACCAAAGAGATCCACCTGCCTGATTCAACCACCAGCATTGGGTGTTTTGCTGTCTGACCAAGGAGATGTCAGGATGAAGGAGACTGAAAGCACTTAGTCTGCTTGGTAGATGAACCACAGCCAAAACAAAGGATTGGTGCATCGCTGCTTGTTAGCAGCTGCAGAAGGCTCATTTGGTGTGATTCAGCAAAGGCAGGAATATTAGCTCAGTCAGGATAGGGGAATCATCCTCCCCACTTGCAGTCACAGAGTAACATCTCTGAATTCATTTAGTTTGGACAATACTAATGTTAGCTCTCTTTCCATCTTGATTCACCCCAGAAATTTCTGAAGCAAGGAACTACTGATGCTAAAATAGGAAGCCGTCATTTTAATTTTAAACATTTTTCTGAAAATGCATCAAGAAGATTATAGATAGCACAGAGAAGGTAAAACAGAAAGATGACAACTGCAACACTTCAATTTTACCATGGAAAACCAAGAAAAATTAGAAATACTTTAAATCGATGTTCACTTTCATAAGCATGACTCTAGATCAGCATCAGTGCAGAATTTTCAGTATACATAACCCGAGCTGTTGCTGCTTCACACTCTGTCCTTACAAAGCCCATGCCAGAGTCTAGAGTTTATTGAGCTCAGTCCACTATAGCATCCTTACCCTTGTGGGTAGTGCAAGATGTTGCCCACTTGTGCCTTTATTATTTTGAATAGGAACTGGGCTGGGCATCATCTTCCCCTCTTTCATTATCATATAATAGCCATGTTTGATCCTGAATCAATTTTTATCAGTGACTTAAGGTGTTCAAGCCTTTTCCCGAACTGTATAATTAGCTAAACATACTAAGGCACAGAGGGACTCTTCTGCACTTTTAATTTACCTATAATTCTGAAGAAAGCCTCTGAATAGTTCTTTTTAATGCTTCTTGCAGGTCACTCCTCACAGCAGTTCTGTTATCACCTTGCCATCCTCTCCTGTTTTCAACTAGATTCTCACTGCCCCTAGGAACTGCACCCAGAATTGTCTGCCAGCCCCTTTGGATTGCTGCCAGGGAAGAAGCATTTTTATGGCACTCATTTTCTTTGCTACTTCTGTACAAAACAGTTTCTTTTCTACTGTGCTACTTCCTTATATAGGGGGTTGTATTTTCTCTCGCAAAAGACTGCGTTGCACAGCCTCTTCCAGAGTTAACTAAACAGTCTGAGTTCCTCCAAAAACATGGCTTTGAGAATTTTTTAGTTGACAGAAATGATGTGACAAGTCTGCAAAGAAGCACTTTTCTGCACACTTTAGACACCTCCAGAGCTTTGAAGAGCTGGCTCCAGCTGAAGTGTGCTGACCATTCCTGCAGCAATATATCCAGGGAATGGTCCCATCAAACCTCTTCACAGATGATGAGCAGTAAAGCTCTTATCTTCATATGAACATTCCTGATGACTTTCTTCAGGCTTCTTCCTTTCACATAAGAAACACATGGCTCAGATAGATTGTATTACACATAGTAATCAAGCACCCTTTTTTTCCTTCCTTCCTTAACTAAAAATAAAATGGCATTCACAGTTAAACAGTGTGGTTAGTACACAGCAGCCTCCAGGGCTCCTAAGAAGTCTTGTTATTTGCTTCTTTTCATATTTGATATAAGGATTAATATATTTAGTATTTCAAATACATTTGCATTCCAAATGGCACAGAAACTGTAAAGCTCTCAACATCACTTCTACCCTAGAAATTATTTGCAAAGAATTAGTCTAAAATAGTCCATCAAAATATTTTTCATCCCATTTTGCTGATTCAGCTGCACTGACATGTTTTCAGAGTTCCACATTCAGCAAATTGCTGATGTTATGGAAGTCTCTGACTAGCTGATATTCCTCTTCCTCCAAAGCCAGAGTTCCCAAAGTGCTTAGATCCACAGCACCTCATTTGGATGACTGGCTGGGAGCCAGAAAGCCTTGCTATCTTTAGCTTTCATCTTCTGGCTTCTTTCTCAGTCCAGAATGTCAAGATTCATGGTACCAGGGTGTCCATCAGATTACCTAGGAGCAAGGATTTGATTCCCTTTTGTTTCCTGTTGGAACAAAACCTAGATATGAAACTCCCCATGAAATGAGGTTACTTTTGTCTGACAGGTTCTGCTCCAAAAAACCTGACAATATGGTTTTCCAAGGCTTATATGAACTTTGGGAAATAAATCTTTCAATTCTTCCTAGACTGATGTGAGAAATAGTTTATTGAATCATTTCTACTGAGAAATTAAAGGGAAGCAGAAGCAAGAAGCAAGGAAGAGATATAACTAAAACTCCAGGGTCATGGCCTGGCAAATTAAAATTAAGTCTGCTTTCTAAAAATGACCTGGAGAAGTTTTATTTGAAGAACAGTCTTAAAGCATTGCTGTCCCTGCATACTTGGGAAGGTGGGGGTGGTGCTGCTACAAGACCAGAGGATCATTCCTCCCATAATGCTAATGGCTTTACTACAGCTGTAGAGAGTGATTAAGAATAAAACAACATTTCAATCCGTTTTTCTAAGGCGCCTTCACTTAAAGAACAGAAAAAATTAAACCAAGACAGTAAAACTCTGAGGAAACAAAGGAGGGGAACTGCCAGCCTGTGAAGTCCTAATGCTCATTATATCTGGTGCATGTTTAGCTTGTAAGGAGGGCTTGGGGAGGAAAGTAATTTAAGCAAACCAACCTGGGCTGTCTTTTCTTTCTTTGTCATGCACTGCTGTTGTTACCTTTAGAAATCCAGCAGCGAGGCTGGTTGTGTCCTGTTTTAGTGCCCTTCGTAAAGCATTCCCTTTTCAGCAGCTCCGATGGCCCCATTGGAGTGGCCATGACAATGGATGTTCATTTTACCGCTATAAAAGGGTTTAATGATTAAAAGGCCGAACCATTGCACTCAGCCACAAAACTCATTCTTCCACTTCTGTGAAGCCCTTTGATTCAAAATGTTCTTTTGACAGGATCAAGAGTGGTTTGCATTCTGTTGGGCAGCAGAAACATCTGCATTTTTTATCCTCTGCCTCCTCCTCAGTGCACATAGTTAATGTGTAATTAATGAAACATCCCTTCTCAGAGTGGCACACAATCAGTGTAGGTCTCCCACCAACCTCGCTCCAGCTCTAGTAAAGCAGGTTTGCTTTTATATCCTTGTACTCTCATTCAGCAGTAGTAATAAACCCAGTTCCAGGCTTATCTAGCCAGCTTACATCTTAATCTGTCTCTCTCCCTGCTCCCCCTCTCTCCCACCCCCAAC
>JBAFWW010036879.1:0-39343 GCA_036873685.1 Agapornis canus
CTCACGCTGTGGTGAGAACCATCATGGACACATGGGCAGTTGGTGGCACCCAGGTCCTGACCTCCTGTCCCTCTATTGCCCCTTCCAGCCCCACTTTTCCCTTTGCTGGCCCCATGTCAATGACCCCGTGCAAGGGAACTGGGAGCTGCCAGCACCACGCTCAGCCCCTGGGTATGGGCACGCTAAGAGCAGCCCATAAGCAGTGCCTCCTGCCCCTTCTCTCAGCACTCTCAAATGCCCCTTAGCCCTACAGGAGGGCACCCGCAACTGCCTGGGCCAAGCACAAGTTCCTCCCAGCACCCGGGGGTCCTTCACTCGGACTTGGGTGGTGTCAGGTCAGGGCACGCTGAGCTCTGCCCTACCGGGGCCTTTCTACCGTCATCTCGGGCCCCGTCGGCTCTTTAACGGGTGCTCAGCCCCGCGCTGGGGGATGCTGGTCCCGGGCCGCGAGCTGGTGAGCTGCCAGCTATCTCCCAGGGAGCCACTTGAGGGCGGCAGTCACCCGCCGTAGAGCCACCGCCGCGGGCCCGGCCGGATCCCACTGGGGGCGGCGGACGAACTGGGACAGCCCAGGCCAGGAGGATGCGGGCTGGCAGGGAAGGGGCGCCGGGGGCCACTCCGGGCTTGCTCAGGATTCGCGTCCCACCGGGGCCCGCTCCCAGGGCACCCGGAACTATCCATCCTGGGAACATCTATTGGAACATCTCCCCTGGAATGGAGCTACCTCTCTCCAGACCACCCACCTTTTATGCTTTCCCGTTTTGGATGCCTTCTGTCTCCCTTCTGTGATGGAGATACCGTCACTGGGTGTCGTTCACGCTGAGTGCAGAAGGCAGTTTCAGCTGATCTCTGTGTAAAGGTTGGCCTAGCATGGGCCATGCTGCTGAGAAGTCCAGCAGGCCGAAATCCATCAGCGAGATCTCGTGCAGAAACTGGTACAATGGCTAATGCTCTCCTCATGAGGATTAATGGTCCAGCTTCAATTCACCTACAAAAAAATTAATGCTGTATTCCTCCCATATACACCCAGTGGCTGAACTCAGGATCTGAGGTGATGCTTTTCATTTCTCTGTGGTGCCTGAGAATCACAAGCCCAGGCTGACCATGGTGTCAAGCAATCATAAAGCTGCCCATGATGTTTAAGAGCATTAGCTGGAAATGCCTTCTTCCCAAGACTAGCATGTGCTAGAACTACAAACAAAAGGGGGGAAAGCATAGCAGTAGGGCTTGAAGAGGCTGCTTTTGGTAGCTGAACTGGTGCCATGTGTCATTATAGCTGCACAACATGTGGGGATTGTTTGGCTCAGCCACTGCAGCTGCGGCTGTGCCAGTTTGCTTGGCCCCGCACAGGGCTGGTGCTGGTGGGCTTAGGGAACATAGGTTTTCTGCAGAGATTCCTAGAAAGTTGGGAAAGCAGAACACTGTGCAGTGCTGCTCAAGAGACAAGTGGAAGCAAACAGCACAAACTGCCCTACGGGACTGGCAGACAGAAATGAGGGTGAGGAGAATATTTGCTCAGAGCAGTCAGGAAACCTTTTCAACATGGGCAGCTGGAGGAGGAGAAATGTAGCAAGGTTCAGGGAGGCATTGGACATCCTGTTCTGCTGCTGGCTTAAGCAATAGCAGTTTGTGGCTGCTGCGAGTCATTTCTGTAACAGAAAGGAAAACGCACAGAGCTAACATTTCTTCCCTTCTTTGGACGGTAGGAATGTTTTAATTGAGAAAGTTGTTTTAATTACATTAGGTGATATCACAGTCTATTTTACAAGTTCAGGTATAGAGGACGTGTGGACCAATTACACAGGAATCCAGTAAAAGGTTAAAAACCTACAACATGAGAAAAATGAAAAGGTTAACTTAATTCCCCCAAAATTAAACGCATTGAGAGTTTAGTGTGAGTGGAAATTGGAGATTATACCAGGACCCAGAGAAGTACAAAGGATGAGACTAACATAATTTACAGTATTGGTTCTCCATGACCATCGGTTTGCCCTTGTTCAGAGACAGCCTCTTTTCCCCAGTGCATCGCTGAGCAGCTGGTCCTGTCTCTAAGGGTTTGGTCTGGTCTTGTCAGAGGAAAAAGCAAAACAACTGATGGGCAAAGGTCACAACCCACGTTGAGCTGGTCCCCAGGGGTCACCGCCTACAGGAGTGTCTTCCACTGGATAGTCAGGGGGTTCTGCACCAAGAACTGTATGGAGGAAAACTAAAACAGCTCCAAAAAGCCCCATCTCAAACGTAGAAAAGTCTCACTCTGGAAGTGCTTACGAGAAGATCATCATCATAGAATTTGGTTTCTATAATAACATTACCACTGTGGAAGAAAAAGAGGAGAGAGAAGAGGTATTAGAAGATTGCATGGCAGTAGAAAATGAGTGTTCCTCTCTGTGCTCTTACAAGCCTGGGCTGCCACCGGACTCCCCATAACAGGAGCTTTGGTTTGGAGCCACATGCAATGAGCACTGTGTCCTGATCCAGGAGTGCTGCGGCCAAAGGAGCTCCCCACTGCATTCCTACATGGAGCAGTTCTCCCCATCCCTCCCTCTCTTGTCACCCCCCCTCTGGGCACAGTACCCCACAGGCTGCAGAGAGCTCACAGCAAACATCTGCTCACTTCTACTGCTAAAAATAAAGTAGCAGTCCCAGCAAGTTCAGGCCCCCCTCTCCTGCAGTCAATAGTGAAAACCAACTGGAATTCCTATTTTATTCCCCAGTTGTCCTCTAGTGCTCAGCAAGGTACTTCAACCAACTTAGTGTGTCATTTCCCTCAGGAGTGCTTAAATGCTGACGCAAAAGCGTACTTTATACAAACTGCAATGGAAGTGCAGTTTTGGGTGTGACAAAAGCTCTGGTGGTTTAACTTGCTAACTCTGAGATTTTGGTGGACAGAAGAACTCTGAGGCCACTACAGCACCTGGACACCCGAGCAGTGTGATCTGACTGTGTCTAAATAACGTAGCCCTTGAAAATCAACACAGCATCTCCACTATGGCTCTTAGTATCTGCGCCACTGGCAAAGCTGGACCTGGCAAGAGCGCAAGTTTTTTGCTGTGGCATGGACAAAGTTTGAACTCAGATGTTGGGGAATGTTCTCAGTCTGATTGATATTCAGGAGTCCTGTGCACTAAGTATCACATCTCCATTCTTTCCTGCTATGGAGACACTGAGACAAACACAAGGTTTTTGGAAATATCAGAAGGTGAGAGCTGAAAAAAGCTGATTTCTCTGGGTCACAAAACCCCTTTTGGATTTCTTTGGGCTGGTGATTCTACTGAAAAGTCTCAAGAATGACTTTAGGACACCTCCATGTATAGGAGATAGATCTTGGCTGCCCACTAGAAGTACATGCTCCAGGGAGAGAATACAACACTGGAAAAATCCTAAAGGTCGCTTGAGTGAGAACTGGACTCTCATGACTTCCAGTCCTGAAAATGTCTTGATTTCCTGAGATGGTCAAAATCAACTTGTCAGCTGTCTTTGTTTTTTCACTCTGATTCTCCAGCCTGGCTTCTTCTATACTGAGTGAGAGCCACCAGCTCTGGTAGCTGAGGATGTATATAGTACCTGTGAGGTTCTGAGCAGGTATTGTGCCAGGTATTGTGCCAGGGAGCACTATTTGAACACTGATGCTCTCTTCAGAGACCACTTTCTCTTTGAAATGTGCTGTGAATAGAAATCCGTGATGGTAATTCCTATCCCAGTACCTTCTCTATGCAACTGGCTTTCTTCCAGACAGGGAATGAGAGGGAAAATGCTGGAGAGGCAGGTCTTCCAGAGGACTCAGCAACCTTGCGGTGAGACTGGCTGCTCCCGTCTGCCTCTTGTTGGCAGCAGGATTCCAATACCCTTCTGTCTCTGCTGGCAACATGTTCCTCATGTGCTTGCCAGCACCCATCTAGCACTGCAGGGGAGGTAGCTTTTTGTCAGTGATTACAGCTTCCCAGGGGCCTCTCTCAAGGAGCCTTTTCTGCTTGTCCCCTTGTGCTTGGCTGTCCACACTCAGAGTAGTGCCCAGCATGCGCCACTCTGACACAAGCCCATGGGATCACTGACCTGCTGACAATTCAATGTGCAAACAGCAGCCAGGACCAGATGTTTCTGAGGAACGTGCATGAATACCACTACAGGTGACTGTAAAATGATTGTCTGCTATCTGTTAAGGACATTTTATCCCCAGATACAGCTCTGTGTGACTAAGTGTATGGTTTATAAGCCAATGTGAAAGACACAAAGCTTGGCAAAATGGTAGGGAGCTGAAACAAAATGCTAGAGCAGCTCCTATGGGTGATATATTGCATGAAAAACAGCCACCTTGGACACAAGTCAGTGACGAACAGCTAGATTTGAAAATGGCTCAGACCTCTCGTTGTTCTGGTTTTCCTGGGTATTAAGCTGCAAAGCAATGTAAAATCCTTTCACGGTTCACCTTTCAAAAACATAAAGCAACTCTAATAAAGGATCAGTTCCACTTTCTTCAAACTTTTATTACTATATTAATGCAAATTGGACCTATGGGAAAGAAGGTAATGAGGTTGGCTTGGCCCCTTTTATCTCTCAACAGCTAACAGTAGTGAGGGTGATCCAGAGCTGGTAGCAGCTCCCTCACTTCATTCCCACTGTAGCCCCCAAGGAAATGCCACACACTGCTTTTTCTCTGCCCGCTCTCAGATTCTGTATTCCCAAGGCACTCACGTTAAAACGTTAGCTGGCATCATCTGTGATTCAGGTGCTGCCTCTATCAAGGACTGCCAAGTGTTTGTGGAGTTAGGAATCACAAAACCAAATTCAAAGAACCATTCTGCAAAGTAAAAAGAAGATCCAGAGGTATTTGAAAGAAGATAAAATCCACAAATGACCCTTTTGCTTTTCACCTGACAGGCATCCCTTGACTGTCCCTAGACTGTCCTGCTGAGCTGCCAAAGTTTTACATTTAGGCTTACTTCATAAGCTTAAACTGCACCAAACCCTGCCCTCTTAGAGCAGATACTCCCTCTCTGAAATAGCTGATGGTAATGATAAAGTCACACCACTTCCCTAGCATTCAGTGGAAACTACATCAAACCTAATTGTAAGCAGGGAAACTACACCCCCACTCTTGCAGACATCCCTGGGATCCAGTTGAGATTAAGCGTACAACTGGCTGCCCAAAGACAAGGAGCTCAATGTTTTATCTCCCCCTCCTCCACCCCTGATCAAAAGTAATACCACAGTAAGGGAGGTCAGAGGTGCAGCTAGGGAGTCACACAGACAGTACGAGTGGCACTGCTGTAACCAAAGTAAACCACTCCTTTAGTCCAGCCTCCAGTCTAGCAGTGGCAAGCACTAGGTGCTTCTGAGGAAGATGCATGAGCCCTCGTAATGGGTGACTCTAAAATAACCTGTTCCTTTGCCTCAGGCAGCCTGCGGTGGATTTATGCCCTGAAGCATGATTACCCAGATTTTTTTCTTACATAACGAAGTGTTAATACACTTATGAAATGCTATCCCTAATGCTGTGCCCCATTAGTCCTGACAAGATGAGTGCTTCAGTGCTACTCTGAAAAATTAGTCACCACATTCAACCAGTTTCAGTTTTGTTAATCCCCACGGCGCTGGTCCCTCCCTGTGCTGCAGCAGGACTGCTCCGAGCAGATGCATACCTTCTAGACACTGCCCTTTGAAATAGACTTTCTGTTCCAGTCGGAATTTTTCCATCTGTTCTGCTGAGGAAAAGTTTAACTCCCGAGACACTGCTTTGCATTTCAGGATTTTTTTAGGAACTCGAGCTGTGAAACAGATAAAGAAGCATTATTTGGATACAACAGAATCATAGAATCAACTAGGTTGGAAAAGATCTTTAAGACCATCAAGCCCAATTGTTGCCCCAGGACTGTCAAGCCCATGTCACTAAGGGCAAACTGATCCCTCATAATCTCCAGTCACAGCCACTCATCTACCCCCCAACAATGGCTCACACTGTATAGCTGCTGCCTCTACCCCTCATGGCCACCCCTCATCTCCCTTCAAGGCCACGCCTCACAGTCCACCACCACCCCCACAGCCCATGTCTGCCCCTGCTCTTACCTCACCATCTCCTCTCACAACCACCCCACCACTCCCCTCGTGGCTGCCCCTGCTCTCCCCGCAAGCTCTCCCTTCACCCCTCATGGCCATCTCTCCTGCCCCTCACGATCTCCCCTCACGACCGCCCCAAGTCTCTCCTCATGATCTTCCCTCATGGCCACCCTTGCTCTCCCATCACAATCTCCCCTCACCCTTCATGGCCGCCCTCATGATCTCCTTCCTCTCACAAATGACTTCGTTTTTACATTTGCAGGAGTGAAATCCAAGATGCAAATAGGCTAAGTACCTTGCCTAGAGCCAGGGATAAAACTTGTGACAGAACACCACTGATCTCTCAGATTCCTGGTTCTAAGCTGTTTATTACTAAACACTACAACCCTTCAAGGCAAAAGATGAGATGCAACTTGCAATTTTTCTTCAGGAAGTGTGCTGAGGATCACAAGCAGCCAAAAGACAGCCGGTGTGTTAGCCCTGCTCACTTCTCCTTCCCTTTCAGACTATATATCCCCTGCAAACCATTTCTGAAGCTCAGCAGCACCATTTCAGCCACCTCATGCAGCTCTGGGAAGTCATCCTGTACAAGAGTACAGAATGCCTGTCCCTCAAACACTGAGACCCACACAGGCAGTAAAGTCCGTACCAAACTAGAGCTTTTAAGTAATTTATAATTTGGCAGTCCAGGGTTTCTGGGCTCTTGCAGTTGGTGAGACACCAACAGCAAGTGGAAAACTGTACCTGGTAGATATTTCATAAGGCTTCTTTTACAAGTGGAGGAGTAAGAGAAGGGATGGTTTGGGAGCACTGATTAATATGCTGAAAGGTCCTAATCGGGAGAATAAAAATATCCCAAGCCTGTCATGCTTCAGTGGTGATTGTACATGTTCCTTCCTGCATATTAGAAAATGTTTCATGTAAATTTATTAGGAATAAAGAGGGGAGGGAATACAGCTGGCATGTGTTTTATGAGCCAAGCTGTTCTTAAACAGAAAGCATATCAAAACATCCATAAGCAGACAGCAGGCTGCTGTTTAATCAAGAGTCTACCAAACCCCAGTCAAATCCATCTGATGTAGAAGAGTTTAATGGAGTAGGACTTTGATGAGAAACCAATTTAAAGAGCTGGAGGGTTAGGGAATATAAGCTACCATCCTATCCCATGGAGAAGTACACAGCCCATGGTCTGTTAAAAACAAATCAAACAAACAAACAAACAAAAAAAAGAGGTAAAAAGAAAATTAAAAGTGTAAGAGAACAGTTTTAAATATAAAAGGTCTCTGATTATTTTTAATCCTTTTTGTTGGTTTTTTTTGTAGCACAGAAATCTGCATGGCACCATCCTTTACTGCCCTCACAAGTACAGACTACAGCCTGTTGTGAATAAATATCCCTTTGCAGTTAAGTGTAAAATGACTTGTTAAAACTATTCTGCAATTTAGTAATTACATTTCTTTCATCCTCAAGACAGACTGCTGAGAATGTTTGTTTTAATAGTGTAAAACTACAAAATAAAAGGTTACTTTTGAAAAGTGGGACTATGTAGTCTTTAAACATCTGGTCTAAGAGATTTTATATTTATACCATCAAGCAGAAAATGATAATTGAAATTATTTATTTAAAACTCATTTTTCTTTCATACCTCTTCTTTTTCCATTAAAAGGACAGAAGAAGAGAAAGCAGTTTGATTCTCATCAGTTAGGTTCATATTTAACTATGCTGAAATACAGGTAAGCATCAAATTTATCCTGAATTTACTACTGCTTTTTTCTAACTTAAGTATATACTTATACCTGCACATTTATTTAAGGTAACACACATTCAGTCAGATACTTAATTCTGGTTAGAAAGTGATGAATGACACATTTCTTATTTACTAAGCAAATCATTTTGGGTACAACCGCGTTTACTTAGAAACTGAAATTCAATTAAAATATCCATATCATGTTTTCATGTAGTTTAATGAAACTACCTTAAATATTTGGGACATATAAGAAAGGAAGCTATCTTAGCCAAACTTGTTTTATATTTCAAACTTTTCTTACATAATGAAAGGATTATTTGTATGTTCTGAATGAAAGCTGGCTCTGGTGACTGGGAACAACACTAGCAATTCTACAAGCGCTAGACCTCAGCAGCTTACTCCATTATGTACTTGTATAGCAGAAGAAAACAAACTTCATGGATTTGCATCTCCCAGATTGCCTCCCACTTTTGAATGCACTGTCAGTGAATTGAGCTGACTGGGTACATAGAAAAGCTCCTGCTGTCAACAGCTGGTTTAGAAGGTTAATACCAGTTTCAGGTGCTCAGGCACTGATTTTCACTATTTGTACTAGTTTAATGTTCGGACTTCAGCAGCAACCCAATACCATGTTAATATTATTTTTATTTAATCTAAGTGGTAAGTTTTATGTAGTAATACAGTATCATGATTTAAAACTTAAGGGTTCATTTTTTAAAGAAACTTGTACATAAATCAAATAGAAGTCCTGTTTAAAAACAAACCAGAAGTGCCGTTTCAAGGAAATACAATTTATTCATTCTGCTATATATTCCATTCTTTGTGATGTCTAGACTGTGATTTGCCCTGAATGGCCCCAGAACACACACACACAAGTACTATATAATGACTTTGAGACATACATGTCCAACATTAGAGAGGAGATCTAGGTTAGACATTAGGAAATTATTCCCTGTGATGGGGGTGAGACGCTGGCACAGGTTGTCCTGAGCAGCTGTGGCTGCCCCATCCCTGAAAATGTTCAAGGCCAGGCTGGATGGGGCTTGGAGCAACCTGGTCTAGTGGAAGGTGGCCCTGCCCATGGCATGGGGCTAGAACTAGGCAAGCTTTCAGGTCCCTTCCAACCCAAACCAGTCTGGGATTCTACGATTCCTCAAAATCAGTTTCCACTATGGAAAACTGCAGGGGACAGTTTCTGAAAGGCAAGTGTTCGAAGAGGGATAATAGCCTCACTAGAAGTGTCTGACAACTAAGCAGCCAGAGAAGAGGGTTGGGTACAGCAACTGCTGTACCTCACACCAGGGCTCCATGTCGGAAGCAAATCTCCCTTTTGTTCTCACTTTGGCCAAAATACATCTAAGCATTCATGAATTGAGTCTCTCGTGGACATGGCCAAACTGGACTTCAGAAGGGCTCTTGTCACCAGTGGACATTCAGCTGTTTAGTGAACCAGACTAATGCTAGCCTGAAGAAAAACCTGCTGAAATATGTGTGGTGCTGGCTTAGGTCCCCTGCACCAACCATTCCTCTCTACAAATCTGACTGACTTGAGCTCCATTTCTCGCTAATGCAGATGTAGCCAATACATCAAACAGGGACTAAGATGGAACATAACTTTACTTTGGCCAAATCCCCACCAGTTTGCACACTATGAGGAGTATAAATCTGCAGTCTAAATCAAAACTGCCATTACTACTTAAATTTGGACAAGGCCATGTGTCTGGGAATCAGGGAATTCCTACTAAATCTGCCAGAACCACTGACCTTGCAGAAGCACAGGGGAATCAGATCCTGTTGAGTCTCAGCACTGCATATATCACAAAACATACTATCTCCTGCAATCTGACACTGACTTCAGTGATTTTCCATTCCACACCATTTCCTCCTGAGGCTTCTCATCAATAAATAAAGAGACCTGCTGCTACCACAGCTGCTCTGCACCTACCTAACCCCTTATTAGCTTACAGGCACACACACAACCTCCTGCCCCACAAAACCACACCACTAGATGAGCAACACTGATAGAACAAGTATTTTCAGTGTCCAAGCGTTAGCTGTTTGCATGTTACTAGTTAGAATTCTCTTAGCGTTGCCATCCTTATAAATCTCAGTTTCAAATGCTCAGCATACAAACTCAGAATTGCCATAAAATGTTTAACCTCCCAGGTTTATAAAAATAGCTCAGGTTTTAAAGGTGTCAGATAAGTAAGAACAGAAGCATGAATTAGTGGGTGCAGAGAAAGCTAGAGAAAAAAATATCCATATTCATTGAAGCTTTCAGATCCCGCTCAAATTGATTAATTAGGTAAGAACAGTAAAATCTCTGAAATCATCCTGAAATGCCATTAGTCTGACTGAGAACATGCATGGGGAATGTGGGAGAATTTGGCTTATTTGCCTAAGTAAAATGGAAGGAAAACTCAAGCCTTTGTCTGAGATATATATATATATATATATATATATATATATATATAAATATCTCATCTAAGAAAGTACATAGCATGAAAATAAATATATGTAAAATAATCTGACATTCACAGGTTGCATATCTCAAAAGACCATCTTTCTGTTTCCTCATGTCTCATTTGGGTAAGTCTGAGTACAACTGTGTTTCAATCCAGCTCCAAAGCACCAGGAACACTAAAGCTTTCAAAACCATAAGGAAGATACCTCACTTCCACTGAAACTAACACTCAATACAAACAGAGATGGACAAATGCAAATGCAAATGCATAAATTAATCACATAATCAGTCAGACAGACAGCTACAGAGGTCCTTCAACTCCAGCCAGATCATTACACACTTCTGCCTTCACTAGAGTTTATTCCCTCTTTCTATAGACCCTAGTCTCTCCTATCAGGCACATCACTGGACTCCACAAGAAAACCAAACATGGATATCCTTGTCTTCATTTCTCCTAAAAACCATCTGTTGTTTCTCCCAATTGCTCGCTGAGCATGTAGCACTTCCCAAATATTTTATCTGGCCTTCAAATGTTCAACACAAAGCACTTCTGCTGTAATGCCCACAAAGTCAGCCAACCTGGGTTGACCATACAGCAGTCTACAGTAACTAGTATCAGATTCATTTATTCATACACTTAAAAACCAGTGTGCTTCTCAGTGTACAAACATTATGCTTTCTCATTTCTATTAAAACCATTGTTCCTTCATTACTCCTTATAGAGGCTTGTATATATACTCCTTGTATAGGCTTGTATAGGCTATTGTTTCCATTTATATAATTCAAACTAGACTTTTCAAAGTACTTAGCTATTTAGGGGCTCTCATGATCACAAATCCCTTCAATATCAACAGCTCCTAGTACGATAGCATTGAGATTTTTCAAAGAGCAATAAATAAATGAATAAAACTGGCTCATTGAAAGTCAATCAACATCTGACAACTCACTCACCTTTGCATCCCTGAAAATCTCTACAGGCAACTTTGGGAATGAGAAGATAAACTCCCCAGCCCCTTAAGAGTTCTTCTGTAAAATATACACCTCATCCCTATGTTTAGTTTTGCTTTGTACGTTTATAACCTTTTGATATAACACCATTACAGTCTTGGTCTTTTTACAACTGATAAAAATTAGAATTAGTAATGAATGACTCTTTCCTCTACATAAAACCACTTCTGGTTTGCAGTTACTATCTGCTGGGATTTGTTTGCTTGCTTATTTATTTGTGGGGGGGTTATGTGGAGCATTTTGCAGTGTTTGTGGAGGCTTTTTTTTGGGTTTTTTGTTTTTTTTTTTGGGGGGGGTTAGGGTTTTTTTGGACTTTTTTTGCTTTTGGGATTTTGGTTTTTTTTTTTCTTCTTCAAATAATGATTACAGGAAGACAGAAACTGTTTAGGAGTTGATGATTTCTAGAGATCCTAACAGAAGGAGATTTTAAACTCAATAATGGAGACAGAAATAAAGTAACAGTGAGAATGGTGTGTCATGCACTTCTACTTTACCAAGTGTGCCCCTTTCATCAAGAGTTGATTCAAAATGCTTACTTATGCAAATAGTCTGCTCACAACACAAGCTGACTTCAGCGACTGCTCATATGTAATGTTTCTTTCTGTCTACATATAATAAGAATGTGGTTCTACAAAATTAATGGTTACAAACCTGAGTTTACTTACAGGAATACCAATTTCTCTTCACTGTATTATCATAGCTGTTATGTGTTAGGGTCAAAATTCCAGAGTAAATTGTTCACATCTCGGTCACAAGTATAATCATAACTGCAAGGGCAGGATAAAACCCACACAAATCATTTTACTTCTTCTTCTTTTCTTTCTTTTTTTTAATTATTATGCTTTATCTGGACTAATTCTTCTGGTGAATCCACTGAAATGTAACACTATAATTCACAGCTGCAGTGATAATGACTAGAAAAAGAGGAAACCATTAAGAGACAGCCTCTCTCCTGCTGAATGCCACTAATAAACCCACTATTTCTCATTTTTATGAGTGCATATTTTATGAGTGATAATCCGCTCATTACATATTGCTGTAAATATTTTGGTTTAGCAACAGAAACAGGCATCAATAAACTACACATTCCAGAAGCTTTTCCACTAATGCTTAAGAGTCTACTAATGCATATCATGGCAATATTTTCACTGGACCCCCACAATGGGGAACTATAGGAACTGCTACTTTCAGCTGAAAGCACTTTGTACAGAACTTCGATACGTTTTGCAGTTATACACCAGTGTTGTCAGTTGTCTGAAACACCACTGAATCTGCCTCATTAATTCCCCCCCCCCCCCTGTATGATATAGCCTGCCAATATATTACTATTCCTATGGCTTATATAGTCTTGACCCAGCAAAGCAATGAGAATACTGTAAATTTTGCTGCTGAGCACTACTTGTAGTACTGTACACTTTTACCTTCATTCAAACTATTACAACCAGAGGTGGATATAATTTAAGGTACTTAAGAACTGAAGACAAGCTATAAAACCCACTGAATTTCAAAAGCTATTTTAACCTGCTTGGAACTACTTTCTTTTCAGCTTCATATATCTCAAGTCTACCCATTATTCTGGAAATTCAGAAAGCAAAAGAGAGTTTTAATCACCTCTGCAATGACCTGAGGCTGGTGCCATTCCCTCCTCCTGGTAAAATAAACGTTTATTAAACATTCTTTTGAATAACAGCTCCCAGTCCATTAGAAACCTGGCCTTACAGTTCACCAAAGTCTTTCTTTTGGTTAGTACATATTACAGCGACAGCTGTCTTAGCTCGTTCATAAACCAGTTTTCAAAATAACCTTGTAGCTTACTACAAGCCGGGCTAGGTGTGTTCCCCAGAGAACAGGAAAGATGCAGCAGGGCTGGTGAGTTAGAACTGTTTTATACAGCTGAAATTGGGTAATAAAGTAGCTTAAATTGTTGCCAAGCTTCACAAATCAACATAAAATAACACTGAAATGCAAAATGCCTGTGGGATTTCTGCTTGTTAGTGTGCTACTGTACCAGAAGAATATTTGGTGTCCAAAAATGAAAGTGTTGCCACACTAAGAAAGAAGAAAACAAGAAGAACTGCTCTTGGCTTCCCATTTCTATTTCTTGGGAATCGTCAACAGACTGTTCTGTACACATAATTAATTGCTGTTTTCTTACTGATTTGTCTCTGATGTTCCTCTCTCCCTTCCATGTAAACAGCCCCCTCTCAACCCCCACAGCCCCTCAAAACATTTAATCTTCCTGTTTCTCCTATTATCTTCTTACATCCTGCCATGTCAATAAAAGACAGAGAATGTCTTCCCAAGGTTGAAGTTACATACAAGCTGGCCAAAATGTTTGAACACTGACTGACCATTCAGCTACTGCCAAGCAGAATGGAGAATATCCAAGTTTTCCTTACCCTTCTCCCCATGGGAGATTAACAGGTCTCCCTCCATTACTGAGCTGCTGGTTTTCACCAAAAAAAGAAAGAAAAGGATTAAAAAACAAGAAGAAAAAAGGCAAGAATTTAGCACCTTTGATACCCTAGGCTTCTACTAAGTTTGTCTAAAGCAAGGTTCAAATGCTGCTGGAGGAAAATGGGATTGACTGACTCATAGACATGACGATTACAGAAACTCATTTTCTTTGGAAATCAAACTCTCTTCCTTGAAAAATCAAGAGCCTCCAACAGCCATAATGTGCCTTTCAAACTACCACAATTACAGAAGGCTATTTGTGGGTAAGCTATCACCCCTGTCGTACTGGAAAATAAGGGGAAAAAATATAAACCTTACTGCTAGAGGCATAAGCAAACATTACACTCATCTTTTTCATTTACTATCCCAGTAGAACCGTATTTTATCTCAGCCAAGAGAGAACTGTCGTGGTTATAAAGACACATTGTGCTGGTCATCTTCAGCCCAGCCTTACATCTTGCCCAAGGGTCAGAACTAAGAGACAAGCACACAAGCATAGGCTTAGTTCCAGAAATTAATTTAAAGTAATAAAAAAGAGGTTACTGCCCTGGAGACGTTTACATGAATAATAAAACTGTTACATTACTGACCTTATCTGGAGAGGTTAGCATTTCTGCTTGTGGTCTCTCTTATAAATCAAGCTATAAATCAAGCAAAACAATACCTTTTTGTCATACTTTACATTAATGTCTGATGGACAAAATAGTCCTCCTGTGCATTAGTTTCTTACATACAAAGGAAACAGAACAGAAAGATTTCTGAGCCCATGGAACACTGCAAGGTACTACATACGAAAGAACAGTATCAGTTACCTATTTATGGCCTCACTTATGCAGTTGCTCTAAAACCACACAACAGCACTAATGGACAAGAAAATCCCTGCCTAGTAATAACCGTGTCATTTTATTTCTTAGCAGTAATATTTTAGCTTAACGTTCTGCAAGTTTTATTTTCATTAAAAGTGCCTTTTAAAAAATACTTCTGAAGATCAGCAGCATTTCCAGTAAAGCTAAAACTTGAGCTTGCAACACTTTACTATTAAAATGCTGCTAAAAATTATCATGGAACAGTTCAAAAGTCTAAGAAAACTTTCAAGTGGACCTATTCCTCTTTTTAATAACGAAGGGCAAAACCATGTACCTCACAGAAGGGAATCTGACCTTGTCCATTTGTTTTCCTTATTTTTACAAGGATGTTTGATATACAACCTGTTCGGCAGCAGCTTGGCTGAATTAAAACCAAACTTGCATCACTTAAGGTTGTTGATGCTGATTGTGCCAATAAACTATACGTGGAGAAAGAAAAGCACACCAACAGAAACATCCATTAAAAATTTAAGTTGCCAGCCAGTTCTTGCTTTCTGACTGGATTCACATCAGATGCTGAATGTTTCTTCTTCTAACACATGAAAGAATTCAAGATCAGAGTGCATAAGTCTCCATGCCAGAGCATGTATTCCCTTACTTCCTAAAAACCATGTCTCTCTCCCTATCATCGATGCAGCAGAGAGCCCCTAAGTCTGTACCACAGCTGCTAATAGTAACAAGAGCTGAGTGTAACATTCAATTTTTACTTCTTGGGAGCCCTACTATGGCTACTTGAAATAAGCAGTGGATGTCAAGACTAGACAAGGTAGTTCTGTGGGAGGGATCTGGAGGGAAGTTAATTCAGAGCTCTGCCTTTGAAGCTACAGGCCAAATGACTGGTTTGAATTTTCATTTCAAGTTTCTGAATTATATTGACTCCCTTATTCCAAATAGCCTTTAAAAGATAAAATTAATTCATTTTCTTCCTCTTAAATACATTCTTATAACTCCTTATGATTGGTCCTGCAGTAGAGCCTCTCTGTGATCTCAGATTAAGTATTAGGAAAAAATTCTTCATTATAAGAGTGGTGAGACACTGGCACAAGTTGCCCAGAGAATCTTCTGACTTCAGAACATCCAAGAGGGGACTAAGAAACTTCATCCTTTCTGCACAAGCATAGCAGGGAAAAAATACGACCCATCATTTAAACAGGCTGCCACTTACGTCTGTGTTTGTTCTGACCCAGACACATTTTCAATTTAGGAAAGTACAGCTTCATAATTCATTCCCCCCCAATAGTATCAGTTCCAATATTCTGATAACGTGATTTATAGATGCAACTGGTTGAGTAGTCCAAAGTTTCTGGATTTATAACAGTACAAGTTCAAGAAAGCAAATGAAAAAATCAAATGTTGCCCTTACAAACTCACTGCATGGGGTAGAAATGCCAGAGCATTCAATGCAACAAGCTTGACTAAGAAGGGTTAACTGAACCTATTAAGAATCAGAATAATGGCTGGAATCTCTCCAGCTCCACCAAAAGCTGTTCTAACAGGCTATCTACCGTCTTTGCTGTGTCCTTGCTTAGATCAAGTTATCTTTTGCCTTTTTATTGAATGAAGAGAAGGGGTTTAGCTCTCTGAGGAAAAGTGTAAGAAATACCTCTAAGCTGCAGATGATCTGGGAGAGCTAACCTATGACACAGAGCTCATTCTGTCTTGTTGCTCTGAACTTCCAAGGATTTGAAAAGGATTTTTCACCATTGAAAACAAGTTAATAGAGTCAGAGATAAGTTTCAGGGACATGATAAAGTTAATTCCCTACCTGTCTACTTCTTGTCATGTATCCCTCGACTTCCCAACAGCCTCTCTTTGAGTTCAGGAACTACTGGTGACAGGGGGGGAGCCATGAGCAAGAGTGGAGGAGCACAGAGCCCCAGTGAGCAATTCAATAGCAACCACTGATCAACAGGTCCCTCAAACTAACCAGGCTTAAATGCCTACATGGAACTCCCTGTTAAGGTGAGATTTGAAAGTTCATGCATTGTTTCATGCTCACATCACATCACCTCTCCCTCCAAACTGAAAGGGAGGAAGTAAGTATGTTGACTGTCATCCCATGTTAATATAAACCATCACCATCGCTTCCATCAAATCCTTCTGACAAGCTCACAACCAACTATTTTATGAAAACTTACCCCCCAAAGGACAGTTTAATTTGTGTCACTCCTCATTTTCTAATTACTTTATCTATAGAGATATAGGAGGAATATAACTTATATAGAACACACCCCTATGTATTAAACGCACTGAAGGGAAATTCCTTCCCTATTGAGAACTTTGTAACTAGGGTAATGAAAATTTTATCAGGTCGTAACAGAAGATTAGAAGACTGGTAGCACATTACTCTAAAAATCAAATCTGATTAATGTTTAATTGTGGCAATGTGCAGAGGTATTAATTAGGTGTACTTTCTGTGACTCAAATAGCTATTAAAGCAAAAGAAAGAATAATTTGAAGATTAACATGAAGAGAACGGTATACTTGAGTGGTAAATTATAATTAAACTGAATGGACCTTGTGAAAATAATAGAAATTGTCATCTAATATAATAAGTTTGATACATAATGCAGTTATAACAAATTTTCCAGCAATCAAGGCTGACACCTTTTCCTCGGGATATTTTTTTGTGCAGAAGCCACAGGTGTAAATTAAAAATTCATTTATGCTTTTGAACAAACATCACAAGGGCAGATCTTAAAAGCAGGACATCCATTTGGTTCTTAGTGCACAACTGAAGCATTCATGCGTATAACTAGGCAGCCTTTGTTTAAAAGTAGATCCCAGCTAAGGCTCTGGATTTGTATATTCAAAGAAGTGTTGCAGTTGAACTTGAAGCTCTGTACCCTTGCACTTTGGGGTATTCTTCTAATGAGTGATGCTCAAAGTCATCCAGGGGTGAGAAATCTTGTTTCAGAACTGCAATTCTCTAGGGATACACGCTTTTCTGCTACATTTGTCATCAAGATGGTGGCGAGGTGTATTTTCACTGCTCCTTACTTTCCTACAGTCTTGCAAACCAGTTTTCTTTCCATTATCAGAAGCTGAAAATTAATCTCTGGTCCTTATAATGCCTTATAAAAAGTCAGTGTTCATGACCTTGCAGAAAAGGTTGAAAACATGACCAAGAGGCACCTATATCAGAAGGATATAAAATGAATCCACCTTTTCTGTAATTTTACAGAAACATAATGAAGCTTAGACATCTGCTTTTGGCATGAGCTATGTTTTAAATATACTTTAACACTGTGGAAATCGGAATTAGCTTCTGCTGTACTGCTCTGGATCAGCAATGGGAAGTAGAACAAACATTTAATCTTGTGTCTTATGAAGAAAAAAGAGAAAGAGACATTAAACAACTTATTCTGTCTAGGTTAATTATTTGTATGATTTGCTATGATTACGTATTTGTCATTTTAAAAGACTGATTTTGTAATCAAAGAGAAGGTAAAGGAAATGGTTTTAAGATTTAAAGTTTTCATTCAGAAAGAGTAAACAGGGCTGTGATGCAACACTGAAGTAACTTCTTTGGCTCTATTTCCATTTAACACTAAGAACAGCAAGTAAAATTAAGGAGCTGCACGCTGGCCAGGTGATGCTCTAGATTACCTACTTCCAACACTAGAACCATTTTGGGCTTTTGTTATGATGCAGCAAAAAAAAAAAAGCATTACATAGCAGGTTTACAATCAGAAATATAAACGCTTACATTTCTTAGAAACTCAAAATGCACTCACATGCAAGCTCTGAATACCCGGTTTCTGTATTCAGAGTACACCAAGTACACGCTGCACTAGAAATATCCTGAAAACTAGAAAAAAATTAAAATGAAGCAAATTCATTGACACAGTCTGCATCAAAATAATATCTTGAATTGTCAAGAATCTATCAGATGTAATACCAGCTATTAAAGGACTCTCCAGCTGCAACCCATCCTTCCTTATTTTCTGTTTCTCAGAGGATGTGAGGTGAGGGAAAAAGTGACCACAATGTTCTGCATGAACAGTGATATGAGCTTTCTCCATTTACACTTCTGCCATCACAAGCATCCTCTTAATTGCATGATAGCTGACAGAAACCAAACCAAACAACTTAGCTCTCTATCTAATCTTAGCGTCTTTAAAGACTTACTGCAGGAATTCATTATGAGCAGGAAATAAGATGGGAGTTGCCGGCTTTTAAAAGGTTATTTATTTTTAAACCATTAAAAAGCCTTTTAAAAATCATCTTTCATGTGTGTACTAATGCTTCCAATGCATTAATTTTTTGATAGAATTACTACATCTTTTGGAAGTTTTATAACAAGTGATTAATACAGAGAATCATTATGTTGACTATGTTTTCCTGGGGGTGTTAATAAATCAAGCAAATATGATACAGAATCCAGATGCAGAATATCTCGGGTGGCTAGAATTGGTAATAAAAAATGCATAAACCTCTCTTACAGCTAGGGAAATACCCACCACAGTGTACAAGAGAATGTTTCACCTAATTGCTCTGTCTTTTCCATCACTACAGTGCTTTATCATCATGTCCCTTGTACACGTCTCCAGACATACACAATTGTGCTAAGGACACATAATAAATTTTGTGGTATTAAGGGATTTTAGAAAAGGTTTTGGCCTTTGGATATGTACAGCGGGGTCTAGGAAGTGCAAATAAGCCATGTTTCATGCTAAGAGCTGGTGCACAGTGACATTTTTACTTCTTATGTGACTTTTAATGTGTCCCTAATGTTGTGGTGCTCTCCATGTTCCTTGCCTCCTGCACTTCAAAGCAATTCTAGAAGCAACAGTTAGGAATTCTTTCCATTTATTTTAACAAGATATAAAATTAATCTCCTTCCTGAACTTTGATTGAAGATGTTTCAGCCATCTTCCAAAGGGAAATCATTGCTAGGTGGCCCCTGAATTTAGCAAGAAAGAGGAACCATATCAGAACTATAATGACCATTAAAAAAATAGGATCTTTTTGTCATCAAGATATAGAAGATGTGTTTTCACTATGAATGGCTAGAAGACAATTCTTTGTTATATTAAATAAACATAACAATTCTTTGTTATATTAAATAATAAATAATAAACAATTTTTATTATATTAAATAAAAGTTTTGAAAACTATTCTCATGTACAGCAACAAAAATAAAAAATTTACTTTTTTGAGAAACACAGAATGGAACAAAGAGTTAGTCACCGAGACAAGTCAACAGCTGATATTAAGTCCTCAAGCTACAGCGTGTAGTCTGGATCAGGTCCCAGTCTGAACTAGGTCGGGAAAGGATTTGAATCCAGGTTTGTCCAAGTCCCACTGAAGTCAGCACCAATTGGTTAGTGATGCCAAGAACTGAGCTCCTTTGCCTTCACCTACACGTTGCATTCCAATTCTAAAAATTTTCCACATTCCAGTTTCCACTGAGACTGGAAAGACATAATTCCCTAACTTATACAGAAGTACTACCAAATCAGATCACTGATCTTTCTCCTTCTGCATCCAACTCCTGGTGGTGAACAGAAACATGTAGACAGTTGATAAATGGATAGCCCTTGATTTGCATCTACAAGGCTTAGGTTTGGTGTTTCTATCAAAATAACAGAGGTTTGAAAACCCATTAAGTTTCTCCCAAGGTAGGAGCACGTGCTTAAAGTGAAGGAAAAACCCACAAATATTAGCATCCTGCCTTGAACATTTGTAAAAGAGCCAGACAAGCAGTAGCAAAAACACCCACTAAATTCCCAAAGATCAGCCTTAAGTGTCAAAGTGTTGCTATTCACCACCCCAACATGACCAAAAAGATGATACCATAATTTACCATCACTCAGAACCAGTCAGGCCCACAAGAAAGCACAGCAGAGCAGGATGGAGGGAAAGCTCCACCACCTTCACCTCCTGAAGTGCTTCCATAAATATACTTTGCTTTCTCTGTACCTTCCAACACTCCACAGGTAAGTCATTTGTTGATGATCAGGAACTCTCTTGCAAGCTAACACTTAAAAAAACAATTAAACTACTCCAAGTCTGTCGGCTTCCTAAAGCATGAACTTAAGTGTGAAAAATTCCGGTGCAGACATCAATCCTGTCTATAATTTCAAACAGTGCAAGGAATGCTTACGAGTACTATGGGTGTGGGGGAACAGATTCATGTAAGACCTTTTCCCCGTCTCAATTTTAAAGTTGCTGTACATTATAGGAAAAATACAGCATGAACCTTTCAAATATCTTCAGTGAGCAACGTGAGGACTACAGGGAACCAGCCCAGTTTGCCAGCAAACCAAGTGTTTGTGACTGGTGACTCTGAGGGTTGAAAGTAATAAATTCGTCATGCACTAGTATTCCTGGTATTACACCTGTGTCAGGGTGATAGCAAAGATTAATATCGTAATTAGAAATGCTGAACAACACCTCCATTACAAGACACATAAAGTCACAATCCTGACACCACCACAGCAGTGATTTTATTCATTGTTTTTCTTCCAGCTCCATGAAAGGACATACATTATCAGCCTGGATGACTTCTATATTTTGGGGCAATGAAGCAAATCCATGACCTACCTTTGCAGCTGGAGAAGTGCAAAATAGCTGGTGAAGCTGCACGACACAACTTGGAGAGAAGGGGATTAGAAAGTGGGATTAAAGGATGGGTTGACACAAGTAGGGGAGGTTTACCTCCCTTGGCACCTCTCTTGGCATGCTTGTTCTCTACTGCACGTGGCTGACAGCAGTGAAAAAAGAGCAACGCTCTGCATGTAGGCAGAGCATCATCAGCTGCTACTGCAAAGCCACAACCCAAACCCCAAGCCCATCTGGTCCAGATCAAGTTTCTGCAGATGCAGCATGGCTAATGCCATGCTAATGGCATGCCTGCCTTCATTCCAAAGGAAATCCCAGAATCCAGTCTGCTAACAAAGTAATTTACAGTTTCAAGATTCAGACCCAAAGAACAATGCTAAAAAGATAAAACCTCTTCCATGCTTAAAATGTACTGAGCTTTTATGATACAAGCCCAAAATTGTGACAACTGTTACCAGCTAAAGACTTTTTTAATCAACATTGTGTTAAAATCATTAGAAAGTCCCATCACAAATAGCCATTAATGTTAAGAAACCAGTGCCCACTTTAGAAATGAAACAGGAAAGCTTTTCTTCCTTTTCAATAATCTGCATGCACTATTGTGACAAGATACCTTAAAAAGAACATTTCACACACTATCTGCAGTCAGTGAATTGGTCAAACAGCTTAAGCCCCTGGAAAATAAATGCACCCCAACTGCACATTATTCTTGCAATATAATCAAGTGAGCTTTGCTCAGTAATCTGTTTAGCTGATTTGGGTTACTCTGGATTAACACCAGGACGGTTCAAATTGCCTCACTACACCCACACAGTCACCAGAGCAAACACTTGCTAACATTTGAGAGGTGGGCGAGGAAGCAAAGTTAGTTACATCACCACCACCTTTCCCACAAGCTGAAAAGGAGGCATATGCCAATAGTCGGTGAAGAATACACCACCAGGCCTTTGCTTGGCCAGAGAGCAATTCTCAGATGTATGGATTCAAGTTTCTTTCCTGTATATAGCAGCAAAGCAGCTGGCTCAATGTCAAACAAGTGGGGTTGTTGATATGGCAAATGGAGAGCACATTCTACCTTGTGCTGCTGCACACAGTCTTAGAATTTGTTGATGGAGCAATGCCTAAGACCAATGCATAGTAAAATGCTTAGCAGCAGCTTGCTCTCCCTTTTCTGTGTCTTTAGGAATGAACTAAATGATCATTTCAGGTCCCATCCAACCCAAATGATTCTATGAAAACAGAGAACCCCACTGTGCTTACAACTAAGCATTCATCTTGTATCATTCCTCAACCTTCCAGTTAAAAGGCACAGCATAAATGGGAGTGTACAGCTTAAGAAGACTTCACTACACCCATCACTCACTAGCAACAGCAAGTGCATCTAAGCTAACTCTAGCGAAAAAAGAGCAGAAGTCTTCATGGCACTCCCATTACTGATAGGAATGTAGCCTGCTCTTGAAAGCACAAATTGTCAGGTCCTACCTCCATAACCTGCTTCACTGCTAAGCATCAAACTTAGCTGGGTTTTTTTTCCAATGCCCAATAGCATTGTTGCAAATTAAACCATCTATTTCTTACCTTATCCTCACAGACAAGCAGGACAAATTAACCACAGCTTTCTTTATAACAATTGACATAGACTCAAAGATGCTGCTAATGTCCAGGCACTTCCTGTCTTGTCCTTTATAAACAGACACCATTATTTTGTTCTTCTTTTAGGAGCTATGCATTTAGAGTACACTGCTGGTTCTTTAACTAGCTGCCTAATTTGCTTACCTCCTTTTCAAAGACAAGCACTCAAGACTAGACATACTTCTTCAGCTGAAGTTTCAGCAGCACTGACTAAGAGAACAATAAACTTCTTTACCTCCTCTGCCACCCCACAAGTTGTCAATACATCCCAGACCAGTGCCTGCCTGTGTATGCAGCAAATTGCAATCAGCTGGAACTTCCCAATCTTGTCTGCAGAACTGCTTCTTGGCCACAATTATTCCTCATTTTATAGCTATGCATTTGATTTTCCCATCTTAGGTACAGAACTTGGCGCTTTCCTTTGTAGAAATTCATCTTCCTGATTTCAGACTATTTCTCCACTTTATCAAGCTCATTTTGAATTTTAATCAGTTCTCCACGGTACTTGCAACCCCTATCTCCCCTCCTCCCACACTAGCACAGCTTGGTGTCATCATGTACCACACTACAGCTGTGACAGGGAGACGTGACGGTGGTTTATTTGAGTTTGAATATGCAGTGAGAAGCAAGAAAGAAGAAATGAAAATCAACGCCTGAAGAATGTCAGCTTAAATAGCCAGCAAAATATTTTAAAAAGTAGATTAGGAACAGAATCTCAGAAAAGCTTAAATATCTGCAAAGGGGGTGTATCTGCTGAGCACAAAGCTGCAACAAGGTTTTAGCTCTGGGGAAGACACTGCCCATTAATTCTGTTGGCCCCTTGGCAGCACCTACCTTTAACTGTACCACCGCATTAACAGGGAATAGGAAATATAACCAAGGCAGTTTCTGCTTTAATTTATGGGCCAGGTAATATGAGGTGGATACATAATTCTTGCAGCATTTTTAGTCTTGTTCCTCTCCTTATTACATGTTTCCTGCAAACAAATACCCAAAGCTTCATTATCTACTCTGTGTCATCCTGTGAGTTTTTAGAACGTATTAAGTGCACAGCCATGTTATTTTAGCCTCATGGTATACACTCAGGTGTTTTTCCAGACAAGCAATTAGATGATTGCAAAGTCTCTCAAAATGCTTGCATGAATTGTTCCTTGGAGAGCAACTCTAGAAGCACCAAACAACTGCAGCATCCCCTGGCACTAGTACAGCAGGAGTTACTGCTCACTGGGCAAAGTGACTTGCAGATGTGTACATAAAAGCTTGCAATTAAAAAAAATAATCCCCAAACTGGAAGCCAGCTCCAAAACCCAGCAATTGGTTATCCTACAAGCAACCTGTGCATGCAGATATATGGTATCTCCTAAAACCCAAGCCAAGGGCTGATGATTTTACATTAAAACATGCCTTATATTAGCTTTCTTATGGATTTCATAGTACTTCCACTAAAAGTCAAACCCCCTCTTCCTTTTAAAACAGGCGATACAGAATCCCCTTGCCTTTTCCTGTTGGCTGAATAGCAAATCAAACCACTACAGAAACTTGGGATATCAGGGAAGGCACTCTGGGAAGGAAATAAAACAAAACCAACTTGTCAAATGAGACTCCCTGCTGCTGCATACCATGTGGTGCTCTAGTGAGCTGCATCTGTTCAGCTATTAAACATAGTGGTGAATATGATACCAACAGCAGTGACATTATCAAATATGCTGAGTGGATATTAAGGCTCTATAACACAATCTTTCCACTTTTTATTTTAATTGGTAGAAGTTACTGTAAAGTACCTTCACATATGATAATGCTCTTTGTGCTTGTCCCTAAACGAGAAGGCACTGCAATGTAATCCACACTGAGTCTTAAAAATTCCATCTGCTATGCAAGGGAAAGGTTGAGTAGTTTTGCTCCTGGAACTCTCTATTGTTGCCTGGAATTCACTGGGTCAGGAATGAAAAAACCCATATGGGGAACAATAAGGCTTCAGGACATTACTGGGGTTTCACAGTGAACAAGAAGAACACAGTCTGTAGCACTCGGTGCGTAGGCAGAAAGTCACAAGTCCACCGAGGTGAGGGCTGAACATAAAATAACATGAGATTCCAGCCCCAAAATGAAGAGTGGTAAGAATACTGAGGATGTAATGTTTCAACCCCATCCTTCCACACAGAGGCTTGGGATGCAGAGCAGTACCTGACACAACAGCGTAATACACAGAGGGAATACTTCCCAGTCCTGTACAAGCGGCTTTTCCTAGACCACAGAGAATGCCTAATTCTGCAGCAGCAAGCATGATTTACATCTCCCTAAGGGAATATCTGGACTTATATTTTGTCCTTGACTGAACATAGATTATCACCTACAAATTCTAGCCCAAGAATTTAAAGTCACGTTAGCAGTTACATGCTGCTTCAGGGTAATTTCACAGAGAACTGGCAAAACTGAAGGACTGTGTCTTTCCTTTGTTCCCCAGCATCCCTTATTCAATGTAAGCTAGGTAATTATTAAAAGCCAAGAAATGCATGAGTCAGTTCCTTCAGCTACTCCATCCTCTGGAACATCAAAATGCTTCAGGGTAAATGGGCTTCCACGAACAGAGGTGTATTTAAGCCTCTTCAAATACTTAACAGGGAAACTCACCTGTTGTTAGTTGGATTGTTACATTAAACATAAACCCTCAGAACACTGACAATATCAGTTCATTAAGTCTTTATCCTGCCTTGTATTGTTGCAGAAATTCTTGTGATTGGCATGTTCTAAATGGGAGAAAAAACAAAAACCCACCAAAAAGAACTTTAACAGCACTAGCAGCCCACTGTCAAATGGGAAGAATCACTGTAAAATTGACAGGGAAAGCAAATACTGTACACCTATGGTTGTTGCTGGGAGAGAAAAGAAAAGGGTGCTCAGTCATACCCTAGCAGTGGACGTGCACTGATGTCAAGTGTGTTATGCTCAGGTCAAAGAGAGAGTGATCAGAAAGCATGGGCAAGGTACTGAAAAGCAGATGCAGATATAAGTGCTAGAGGCCAGGCTGGATGGGGCTTGAAGCAACCTGACCTAGTGGAGGGTGTCCCTGCCCATGGCAGGGTGTTGGATCTAGGTGAGCTTTAAGGTCCCTTCCAACCCAAACCAGTCTGGGATTCTATGATAACTGGTAACCTGGGTTTCAGGAAATCCAGATCAATTCCCCGCTCTGGCTCTATTTCCTGCATGACTCTGGGGTTATGAGTTGGTGGCAGAGACTGTAAGAGTTAGGTAACTAAACTGGACAAAAGTAGGAACCAGGCCCAGTGTGCTCACTTCTACTCATCAGATTAAAGTAAATATAGTGACTCCTCACTAACATTGTGGTGTAAGTGAAAAGTGAGAAAGGTTCAAGACAATAAAATGGATGTATTCAGCCTAGAAGAACAAAAATGGATGTATTCCATCTAGAATAGATGGATGCATTCAGTCAATGGATGTATTCAGTCTAGAAGCAAAAAAAAGCAAACTAGCATTAAGTATTAAAACAAGTTTCCAGTTTGGTGATGACACTGAGGCATCACAGAGCAAAACCTGAATTAAGTAAGTGGTCTAATTAACTCATTATGAGGTACAATTAGGGTAGTATCTCACAAAACCAGAACAGCATTAAGATGAGCTTTCCTTATTAGCACAAACTGATTAACTATAATAGCAGTGTTTACTTAAACAAATGCCTGAAGCAAAGCAGCAGGCCCTGTAAAATTACCTTTCACCTTCCAGCAGATTTTTGGCCTGATGTAGATCCTGTTCATACTCACTTATATTTCTGCAGTTTCTTCAGACAAATTAATAGTGGAAATAGTGAGATGAAAATTATGTGGAGTTCAGACCACATTCAGGCCACCAGCAGAGCTTTTCCCCCACTCCTGTTCTGCATCAACAGGCTAATTTCTGTTACATGCATTAAAAATGATATTGCTCACACTGCATGTTCACTGAAAAACTGCTATCCTAGTACTTTGTGCTGCAGTGCACGTTATATCCTGATCCTCAGTTATTGCTCATCAGTTGAAAAGACAGGGAATTAATGGGCCAGAGCTTGGGTTCTGACTTATATTCAGAAGAAGTAATACATTACTGGATATAACAAACAGTATATGCTTAATGAAATATACAACAGAAATAATAAGCAGAGAAGAACTCATGTAGGATAGGTGGACAAAAGCCACTAGCTCTTGGAAGTGACCCTCAATCATCCAGAGCTCTCATTCTCCAAATAATCACAATAATTTCCTATGATTCCGTGCTTCTTTCTTTGGGCAATCAGTCAAGTTTCAGTGAACATCTCAACTGTTCTGCCATTGCAAACAGTCAAGCGTTCTTTAAAACTTAATAAGGTTGCTAAAACATCTGCTAAATTTTTCATCAGCTCTTTTTATACATGGCAACATTCTGGAAAAGTTGGTGCCAAGTTATTAAAATAACTGTAACCTTCATATGCACTGATGTTGGGTGGTAACCAGCACAGGAAATTTTGGATTAAAAGCTCCTGATAAGACTGGGATGGTTCTAAAACATCTGTGGGAGTCTGGGTTATTTTTTAGTATATACCCGTTCTATTCTTAATCTTTTTATGGTTTTTTTTTTAACTCCAACAAGACCCCAGGAAAATCAGGTTCCATATTTATGTTCTCCCCTCATGGTGGACCAAAAGTCCCACCTGTATACAGTTTGCAACAGTAAAGACAAAGGAAGATTTGCCATCAAATTCAATGACAAAGCTTTGGACATTAAGCAGCTCAGCCAATGGATGTATTCCAATTTACAGTGTAATCTTGAGATGCATAAGATCAGAAGGGATCTTAAGAGCTCATGATCTGCTCTGCAAGATTATTTCATATAATGCCATGGCCAGGTGCAATTCTTTCCATACTGCTATCAGATGATTTCAATACTGGGCCACCAGAAGTGTTTTAAGTACCTCCTCGCCCTCAGACAGGCTCTACATCTTTGCTAGAAGAAAGCCCATCAGGAGATAAATCAGTGTTGAGGGCTGGAGCATTTTTTGACTGACTGAATTCAGGTCCTACCGCTTGCACAATTTTCTCTCACCAAGGGGCACAGAATCATGGTATGGTTTGGGTTGGAAGGGGCCTTCAAGCTCATCCAGTTCCAACCCCCTGCCACAGTGAGGGACACTAGACACTAGACAAGGTTCCAAGCCCCATCTTGATCTGGCCTTGAACACTGCCAGGAATGGGGCAGCCACAGCTTCGTTGGGTAGCTTGTGCTAGTGCCTCAATCAGACAGCATGCTTTTTGTTTTTTGTTGCAGAAGGAAGCTTTTATCCTCCCAGAGGCACAAAAGGACCAGGATGAAAAAAGGAGTTATTAGCTGGGTAGAGGAAGAACTGAGAACTTCTGTTCATCACAAAATGAGAGCAAGATGAAAGGAACTGCTTCTCTCCAGCCCATTTCTATGCTGGGAAACAAGTCAATCACAGCTGGGAGATCAGACCTTCCCTGCCAGCATCACTATTTCCCCTTTGCACTCCATGACAGATGTCATAGCCAAACTGTTTAATTATAGCAACTGTCCAAATTCCATTCATATTTTTCATTCACTAAGGTGCCAGTCTGTTCTGTGCCAGATTCAGTACATTCTCATAACCTTCCCTCAGAAATCTGGCCTGTTTATGGCAAGAATAGACCAATGTCCCTCAGACTCTGCAGAGTATTCAAGACGAGGCATTAACAAACAGCTTAAATCATCAACCCCCTTTTCAGAGCTTTTTTAATCTATGTCTCTGCTAATACAAAAGAATAACTTAACTGAATGTTTTCAAGGCATGGTCTGACCATTTCAGTGATTTATTTATTTTGTTTCCTACAGACTCAGATCTTTAACCTGATCTGCAAGGTGAATGATTGCTGCATTCAGCACAAATTCCCTAGATTAATTCATTGCTCCCATTCTAATTAATATAATGTTTGTGTACACTGAATTGCATTCTCACCTGCCTGTCTAGTCCTTTGAATGATTCTTTTTTGATTGAACTGCTTTTCATTATTCAAACCCATAAGCAAATCAGAAAATCCTTCTTTCTTAGTAATTTTTCTTCAGTTTAAACATTAACACAGTTTGTTTGCTGGTTTTATGATTCCCCAGAGAACAATGATCACTGCCCTGAACATTTAAACTTCCTATGGCATTTTCCATACACCTATATGAATGAGGGGAAAAAAACCCACACAAATACATATGATGTATATAAGCATAATAAAGGAATACTAAATATTAGCAGAACTATGGCTTAAATAACATCAGGCTTAAGAAATTTTCTTATCCTCCAGGTACCAGAATATTAAATATCCCAACCCTGATAAACATAATGATCCAAATTCTTTCCAGGGCTCCAGAATGATCCCTGGTGCCCACTTAGCTGATATGATGATGTCCTGATTTTCTGAGGTGCTGACTATGTTCAGCTTCCATTGACTTTAGCCCCTGATGTGCATGCTCAGCACTTCCCAATTTCAGGTTTTTGAAACCTAGCTCTTTTAGCCCTTCCTGGACATAAATAATTTGATTTCAAATTCACTACTGTTTCATGCATATACATGCCTTACCAAATATTTACACTGCACAGATCCACATATAATAATTAGGAATTTCATATTTGAAAGATGATTATTAGAAGAAACATTATTCTGGGAATATGTCTTTTTTCAATATTATTAAACTCTTCCTGGGAAATTAATAAGCTCCAATACAAACCACTAAAATCAAAGGTATTTTACCATCAATCTCACTGAGAGTACATCCAGCTCTCCAGGCACTGATTCAAATACGACTAAGTCAATAAGAATCTTTCAATTGACTTTCCATTAGGCATTAAGCCCAAGATATGTGAAGCATTCAAAAGAGAATAACAAATTCATTTATCTTAAGGCACTGAAATTTTGTCTCTGGCAAGCTCAATGCGAAACACTGATCCTCACTCAAGTTTTACTATTTCTGTTCACTTGAGGGAAGGTCATTATATTTGCATAAATTAAAATTATCCATATATTATGTGTATGTTCAACAGAATCTAACAGTCAGCTATTAAAAGCCTTGTGCAGAAGAGTACTCCACATATATGAGGCAGAGGGATGGGAGCAGTAAATAATTGTCCCTTTAGTTTGCCAAAAGCTCAAAAAAATTGGTATGAAAAAAAAGTTCAGAGAGAACTTCTTCAGAGTTTTCTAGCAACTTAGAGATGAAAATCAGCCTCCCTTGACAGCCATTTCTTTCTATGTTTTACAAAAAAGTCACTATTTCATTTGGAGACATTAAAGCATTTTCCTAGTTTATAAAATTTCAGTACATCGCATTCAGATCCAGACTAAATAGCTCAAAAAATGGGGAAGCATTAACTTTGTTTGAAACGATGAGCATTTTGAACCAAAGCTCACAGATACTCTCAAAAGCTTTCCATCTACTTCTATCCAAATCTTCCTCACGGAAAAAGTTTCAACTGAAAAGCATCTTTCTTACAGTACATATTTTATCTAATGTAGTACATAAAGAAGTAGAGCCAAAGAGCGCAAACTGCATTTATTCATGATCCAAACCCCAATTTTCTGTAAAACATACCGTATTTCCTCTCCTATGACTGCTCACTTCAGTCATCAGTTGTAACTGAAGGCTTCACAAACACATTTTGAAGATCTAACCACAATACTGATTAATCTATCATGCCAGCAATGCTGCATCTTCAGAGTATTTCAGGCTAATTGTATTACACCTTGTATATATTGATACTGTCTGTCCTTAACCATACCATGCTTTTTCAGGTAACATGTTACCACATCTTTTAAAATGGTTTTTGATGCTTTCCCAACACAGTATTATTCTTACTGGTTTACATTTCCCCTATATTTTCCTAATAACATTAAAGAGAATGAAACAAAAATATCTACCACAATCTACCCTCTGTTTAATTTCTTTCTGGTTTTTTTTTATGTTTACTATATCATGTATAATGGTAGGACTGCCACTCTTCTCTTGCTGGAATTACAGAGTGGTTTTCCCCAGCTTTCCCCAGAACAGGGTTAGGACAACATTCACAATGCTGTCTCACCTGCCGCATTCCCTGTTTTAAACCTTAGGATGTTTGTTCTCAAAATGATCTTCACCATTTCACCTACTTCAACACTTCCATATCCATAAATAAGCTTAATCAGTAATTTCTTGCCCTGCTTGAGACAACAGAAGTGCCCAGTTTAGCTCAAGTGTCTGGTGTCCCATAGCTGTAAGATCTGAAATGCTCTGCTGGCTTTATCCCCCATAAAACCTTCTCATTCTCAATTCTACCATCAGCTGTAACCATAAAAAAAACCAAACCCACACTACTTTTGTACTCCAAAAGTATTTTGGGTTTAAAACAAATGACACAACCAAGACAGACACAGAAACTGCTCTTTCCATCAGCAATACAAACACGTTTTGTTATAGTTTAAAGCCTTTCATTTTAACAATGAAAGATAAAAACACGGCTTAATTCATACCTAAACCAATTGTTTAATATGGTTGAAGTCTATTGATGGAAATCTATTCTTCTTGTCTTACATTACTGGAGCAAATACTACTTGTGCCACACAGGAGAATGCCAGTTTCCTAGGCTACTTTCAGTTAGCATGCTTACTTTTCAGAGCAATTTTACAGTATTTCTCAGCTCTCTGAGGCAATATCTTTGTCCTCACCATAGAAAGTCCCAAAACTCAAGACAGCAAAAGCACAGTGCCTGTGGAAGATGATGACATACATACTTTTCTGTCTAACGGCTTGGGAAAAGAGGGTGGGAAAAGGAGCAGAGAGAGGAACAGGAATCCCTGACAGAATTACCTAAAGGCTTCAGAAATCCATGAAAAAGCTAAGCACAGAAGTGCACATGCTGATCAACTGAACACTGTGTGAATAAACTGTGCCCCTTTTTCCTTTTCATATGGAGGTGGATACAGACCATGCCAAGAAAAGGGGAAAAAAAACAGGAGGATTATAATAGCTCTTAGAGCTCTCTTTCCTTTTATCTGCCAACAGGAGAAGGAAGCAGCAGCAGACTTTCAGGTATGGTATCTATTTTCTCCTGAACCAGATCTCCCAGCAGTCTCACACTGCACAGGAGACCACATCCATAACAGAAGTCAAGTGACTGCAATGAAAACTAAACGTTGCATCTCTGGATGACTAAGTCATATTAACATCCCTTCCTTCAAGCACAGGGTTGCATACCTTTCATACACACAACCAGTACTTTATATCGAGGGTACTACAGTGCAGGTGGAGTTTTACAATAACCTATCTTGAAATTTAAAATACATGCACTGGCACGGCTAAGCATCTGGTAGCAATACAGACTACACAAGTTTTAAAATGTTTTCATGTTAACAATGGTTATTTGGGGAGGTTAAATGATAAGTTTAAATAAATGTGTTCCTAACCTAGCACTAAAGCTGTGATTCAGATGATCAAGTAGCAATTTTCGAAATCAGAATTTGTTATGAGCTTGATTTCATTATTAGGTTTACATCATCTTTAAGTAAACAGAATAATAAAGAGGGCAAGCACACACTGAAGTACTGTAATCAAACTCGTAATTTCCTCTTCCATTTCTAGAATGCAGAAGGTTAAGAGCAAGCTACTTCACAGCTCTGTTCTGAAACATCCCAAGTAAGTGCCGTCCCCAACATGCTAGGGAGGACTACCATTTACATTTTTTAACTCGAAGCAATAGTTCTAAACTTTCTTTGCCATCATTCAGCTGAAAAGACACTTAAAACCTATCCTTTCGCACCTGCTTGAAATGTTGCAACTGTGTGATTAAGGACCTCCAGCTTAAAATGAAAGCTCAGTATCAAAAGACCCAGTTTCTGTCATGCTGTAAAACTGAACTCCAGCATAATGAAAGCACAGCTATACCTCTGTTATCATGTTAACCTGTTACAACACAGGTAAGTTATCCATGCACAGTGCATCTCAGCGTACACAGGCACCTACTGCTCACGCATATTCATTACACAAAACTGGTGAGTGGGTGTATGCAAAGGAACATGAAGACTCTTCCCTCCTGCCCATTTTTTCACCTTCCACTATTCAGTTTTGCATGGTTCTGGTTACTCAGTACATAGGACATTCTTAGTGGCACCTCAACAACAGTGCAGGAAGGAAGTCTGGAATGACACAACCCTCCTACCGCTTTTATTACAGCAAGTTCAATGCAGTAGCTGCCAGTATTGAAAAACTGCAATCCAATAAACTACTTTCAAATATATATACAGGCTACTCTGTTTCTATGTTCTTCATTTTTATCACCACAATGTTCCACAACATCTTGCTGCGCTAAAACAGATCTCAGGTAAAGTTCTCACAAGTGTCCACAGTTCCACCAGCTTTAGTAACATACATGTTCTTCGGTATCATGAGGGCTTCTGAAAATACTGCCCTTCAACTTTCATTCAAATGCTATCCTTACTTGAAAACTTGATATTATATCCCTTACTTGATATTATATCCCAACTGTTATCCAAGCATTACATAACACTGATGACCCTTAAAAAAAGCCCTTACCAGATGTCTTAGGATTTCAGGCCAATCCCTTAGTGTCTTCATTCTAGAGAGAGTCTACACTGAAGCAGCTCTCAAAAGTTCCAGCCTTGTTCCAGTGAAACTTCTGCACAGTTACCATGGAGTATGCTCTGAAGCAGAGCAGGCTCCCAGAAGGTTCCTGAAGTCTCTTGAAAAGGCAACAGGAGGAGGCTGGGATCTCCTCACAGAGCATGACTGCTCTTTTGCTGCTTTCACAGAAATTTCAGAAGACCAGTGAAGTAGAACTTATTATTTTCCCCATCCCTGTTAAGCTGGTAGTGTTTCTCATCATAGAAAACTCAATAACTCTTTTATTTTTACTCTCTGTTTCTACATCATGGGTATTAGAGAGGTATTTGGCAAAGATAAAGTAAAATAAAATAAACACAAGCAGGCAATAATTTCTGATCTCCAACTCCATTTCTGAACCCGATGTTGGTTTTAAAATGGAAAAATCAAGGCTAGGCATAACATTACTGGAATATTACGGCTTTGATAGAATTCAGGTATAGTAAAACTACAAGAAAAACATTCCTTATTATGTTAATAAAAATAAAACACTGTAAGAAGAAAGCAACACTGTTGATCTCAGTGGGTGATTCTGGTCTCAGATTGCAAAGAAATGGGCAAATGTTAACAAGACACCTGATGTTAGATGTGGCCTTGGAAACCCTCTTCAGCAACTCAACACTTGCCTTGAAAAATGCTGCCTCACAGTTTTCTAGCACCTGAGGGAAGTTACTTTGTTCACATTTTCAAATTAAGATTCTGCAACACCAGCCAGCCATTTTCTCTCTGTGTTTTAATGTAAGAGACGGGTATAGGCAACCTCTGGGTTTTATTTAAGGCCTTTTTTGCTTGTTTACACAAGCCACTAAATACAAAGATCACCTTGGTCCACACTTCAAGAGTGCCTTTCCAGGAATAAGGAGCCTGGGAAGACTGAATACTGTAATTCCCTCAAATTCTGAAAATCACCACTGTTGAATCACAGTGAATGATCTGAGGGGAAAAGTGTAATTGGCTGTAGATCAATAAGTAATTTTATTCAAAAGGAACTCTTCTGTTCCTGAAAGTACAGAGATTCTTAAACAAAAATCAAACTAACACATTAAGAAAGTTGCGACTAATCTAAGCAAAATTTTATACTGCCCTAGTTACGTTTTTCTCAACTGATTAGTTATTTATGTTGCCATAAAAATCCAGATGCTTTCGATTTTGATTGCTGGTTATTTGCTTTAAGGCAGCTGAAATTACATTTTCAGTCTTCCTAGCCTGACAATCTTGCTTTCTGCTAAAGATTTATCATCACAAAGGAATGGTGAAATCAGAGGGTAAATTCTAGTATTCACAGTAAGCACCGTCAACTGTGATACACTGTAATTCCCCCCACTGGCTTCCAGATTAGATCCTCCAGGATTAATGCACCTTCCTCTGACATTGCTAAATCCTGTTTTATGTAATTAGATTGCAGTAAACTGCTGCATCTGTACAGGTATGATTTTTTATTGTTCTGTAACTGTACATGATATGATTTTTAATTGAACAGCCATATAAAGTAGCACTGTATAAATGCCTGAGACCCTTTACAGTACCATATGCTATAAACCATTAGCATTTAGCTTACCATTGACCCTGAAAGGTTCATTAACAGACCATTGTATTTACATTAAAACAAAATACATTTTAAAAAACACAAATATAAGAGCAATCAAGACAAGAGGAAAATTCAGGTGTGTGGAAATAATACTTACGATATGCAGCTCTAAATAATCTCCAAGCCCAGTAGAGCTGTCCACTCGTACCAACACAGCTTCTTTCTGCACAGTACTAAACCCTATTGCCAGTCTGTCTGCACGAGTGCTTGGCCGATCATTAGGAGGCCACGTGTAAGTGATCTGTCCACCACCTTTGCTAAAGATGTATGTTGTTCCCGCTGTAAAACAGGAATAAATATCATCAGCTCATTTGCACCAATGCAAACCAACACTCTACAAAAATCAGGATGTTCTCTTATAGCAAATAGATTCATAGAAACAAACAAGATTATATTTCAGCATTTAGGGGCCTTTATCTCTGAAAATTCTGCAGTAAGCGCAATATTAGTGTTTTTTATATACTGCAATCAACACAAAATATAGCAACTGCAGTGCCTTAAAATACCCTAGCTCTGATTCAGAAATGCATATCTATTCAAGACAGTTCTTAAGCATACGCTTGAAGAACACGTTTCTGTGATGTGCAGAACAGGGATGAGTTGAACCAAACACTTTCCCAAATTGGGGCCTCTGCAGAGAAGAAATCAAGTACTTCCAGTTATCTCCTGACAGACAAAAAATGCAGGTCCTTACACAATGAAAACAATACGCAGTATATGATAGATCACTGTGCCCAGCAAAGCAGGACTGTAACAAATACATTCCGATAAGACTACCATGGATCTGAGGTTTATCAGCTTGTGACAGATGGGGATAACAAATGGAAACATACTTTACTTGTCATGTCGGGACAAAAAGAGATCAGTCTACCATCTAAGTAAGTAATGGCTTATTTGCATAATGCTCAATGTAGAACTCACAAGAGTGGAAACCTTTACATGCTATATCCAGTGTGCACTTAACAAAGCCTACAATATGTTTTAAACAAGTGTTGCAATATAAAACCACTTAGCACTCAGGCGCTTAATTTCATTACCTGCATATTTCCTCTGCACTAAAATAGCAGCATATCTGGACATTTTCCATTTAAAACTTACAGCCTAACAACAGCATCTAGCAGGTAAACAGTACATGCAGTTTCATCTTTCATTTGCAAAGTCACTACAAGCTGTCCACTTCTTTTCTATGAAGATAGGTCAAAACTTAGGGAGATCTCAGTGCATTGTAAATACAGGTTCTTGATTTTACTAGCTGTTCTAAGCTGGCTCATTCTCAATTTTATTAGATGCAGTTCAGCTTATCCTACCCAATACTCTCACTACACACTTCCCATGTTCACATAAGGAGATGGTATGTGACAACATACTTGTAATTTTCCTACTTTCTTTCAAGACTGACCAAAAATGCTGTGAGGATCGAAAATTCCTGGAACATCTCAACTTTTAAAGCCAAACCCAAGAAGGGCTGGACAGTTACATCACTCCTTCAACTTCCAGATCAAAATCTTATTTTACTGCTGAACAAGACTGCTTTGCATCAGTCTCAAAGCAAAAAGGTCACCTGGTCTTTCTGAAAAGATATCCTGCATTTACTCCTAACATTCATTTTCCTTTATGGAATTATGTACCTACCCATTAGTTTTTTCCAGTACAATCAATCTGTAATATTTCATGCATTGTGCATAGCACTTAAAAAATGGTAAAGCTTATTTTATATCAACACACTTGCAGGTTTGCACTGTGCTTCAAACAGATCTCTTGGCTTTTCTCTCGATGGTGAAATACCAACCTACATGTGTTTAAGGAAAACCTGTCAACGCTCTTTAGCAAAGGCAAACACAGTAACATCTGATATCTAAGGTTTCACTTACACTCCAAGTGAAATCAGGATTTACCGCCATTCCAAAGAGCTGGTAAAGACAGAGGCTGTGCCTTAAAAAAGCTTGGTAATGAACATGACCAAATTGTGTCTGGTTTAGGAACATGTGTGACAAAAACTCTGGTTATAGTACATCCCAGAACAAAGATAACATGAGACAGGGATTTATGGTCCCAGAGTTTTCCTCCTTGCTGCTTGTGTTGACTTCAAATCTTGAGCTAGTTGAGGAGTGAGTTTGGACCTTCCTACAGTACATTTAACATTGTTGTCTGCAGTGAAAGGATTTATTCTGTATTGATGAAAAACTGAGGGTGTGATCCAAAGCTCATTAAAAACAGTGTCAGCCTTTCTGTTGGCTTCATAAAATACTGTGTCAGGTCATGAATGAGGTTTTTATAAGCAACAAAAATGAGAAGGCTAAGAAAAAACAACTCCTTACAACTCAATGTCACAGATTAAACTGTTTGAATAGTACATAAGATTTAAGTGGGAGTGAATAATTCTCCTTTTCTTGGTTGTAACAGATGTGTTTACCCAATATAGAAGACAAAGCCTGCTGAGCCATGGTGGAGTCATATTGAATACAATGACCCAGAAATAAGTCTCCAGATCTGAACAACCAGGGACTCTGTTGTTCTTATTCAGAATGAACCTCTGACACAGTTTGTTGTTAAATACTGCCCTTCAAAGAAACAAATGAAGAGCAGTTTGTTCCATACTACTGCTGCTGTATTGAAGCCAAGGTCAATGTCAGTAGGGCTGGATAAATCTAGCTGTAATTCTTAAGCTATGTACAGTCAACATCGAAGTTAAAAAACTTATCTTTCACCTATGATAACATGTGGCTTATGGTTTTCATAGCAAAGCTTTCCCTTCTTCATAACTGACCATTGTGTAGCTCTTCAAACTAACAGCAAGCCTGGTAGCAGCCTAATGAATCCCTGTTGATGAATACAGCTTTGCCTCTGTCTAAGCTGTACGGGGAGTCACGTTCTTTGAATTTCCTGTATTAATCATGAAGAAAATGGGTCGGAAGCCATTTGAGAAGGGATCTCTAGTGTTTGTGTTTCAAGAAAGACAAATATAATAATGTAAAATTTATTACTCTGGGATTGATCTCAGCTTATAGTCCAACCTCCCATTAACTATTAAAAGCAAGAAACCGAGTAGTTGTTTGAAACCACCCTGCTCACTGTCAATCTTGGATATGTTGACAACAGAGGAAGCCTAATTCACTTGCTCCATAAAGGCTTTTATGCTCCCTGACAAACCTTATAATGTCTTGGCTGCTCTCTCAGAATACTGTCACTAAAAACCAGTCATTCTCCTTCTTTCTCTTAGCTTATGGCACTATGCTGTTTGCAGTTTATCATCTCAAGAGACTTGAAAGCAGAATTAGAATGTCAAGAATAGCAACGCCATCAGCACAGTACTTGTAAGTAGGCAACTTTGTAACATGCCAGTTCTATCTCTCAGCCACAGAATTCACTGCATAATTCTTTACACGTCCATGAATTTACACAATGTTTAGGAAAAATGTCCATACAGCTCTTTGAAATTCCTAACCATAAAAGCATAGTTCCTACTGTAGCAAACTGCCAGTGGTCAAGATACAGTAATGTTTTTTAATGGTCTGGGTCCCTCAAGTCCTACTTGTTTGTAAAATTCATCTTTATGAAATAGAGCATTCATTTCAGCATAGCCTGGCAGCAACTCAAGGACATCTGCTTACCTATACAGTATTAAGCAGATAAATATTTTGTTTAGTACCCATTTACTGTATCTATTACTGTGCATGACTGCAAAGCTTTTCAATATTTATTGCTCTGAAGTCACATTTGATGCAGTTTAATAGTTTGCTCAAATCAACAACAAATCAACAGCTTTCTACCTTCTTCGTGTTCATCCCCATTTTGTGTTCATGGTATACTGCACTAGTGTACATAATTCCGTTTTTCCCACATAATATTAGTAACCTTAATGTTTATTTCCAACATCGACATCAGGTTTCGGATGCTGATTAAGCAAAAGCAATGGTTTGATTGAGCTCTGGACCGCAGTGAACTGTGATTCTATCCCACTCTGTAGCTGAAAAACTAAAGACTGAAGCCTATAAACGTCAATAATGAAAACTATCAGCTGCTCTTTCATTGACAGTAAAGCAATTTTTAACTATTACAAAAAACCATGAAGGGTAAGCACTGCTGGATATAATGAGAAATTACCCAATAATGTGGTTTCTTCCTTCTGGATATTATCAGTACTTACCTTCATTCTGGGCTAGAATGTGAACCCTCTTATTCCCACTGGTAACTGATTACTTGCATGGATAAACCTGCTGAATCCAGTCAGACTATTTGTGCAGGCTACTACTAATTACCAACAGTGAAGAAGTTACAATATTTATATATATATATGTATA
>JBAFWW010036881.1:8623-22795 GCA_036873685.1 Agapornis canus
GTAACCCTCAGCCTTTGCTGTTACCTGTGCTGGCAAGTAACCCTCAGCCTTTGCTGTTACCTGTGCTGGCAAGTAACCCTCAGCCTTTGCTTCTTCTATAACTTCCAGAGTTTTCTTGGAAATGAATTCTGCAGTTTCCCTAAGAAAAGTAGCAAAAAGTGTAGGCTTTTCACTGCTCAGTAGTGAGATGCAAGGAGTAGAATGCATGTCACCTTAAATTTAGGGGGGTGACAGGTGTCTGCCTGTTACAATCAGTACAGTGAGCAGAGTCAAGACAGCAATTCAGCCTGCTGAGTGCACATAGCATTTTTGGGATGAATCAGTGAACTCTAAGCTGTGTCCTGACTGGCTCTCCATGGGCTGTAATGAGAGCTTGGAAACCTTCCTTACATGTAGACATCTGCATTGTAGAAACTCAAATCCACAAAGGCTGGACTGTAGCCTGTATTTCCATGCAGAAAAATATAATAACGATTTTGTTCTGCTATATAGGAGTTATAGAATATAACTTTGCCACCATGAGTCTTGTAACAGGCATCTGAGTAGGATTGAATTTTCTTGTTCTAAGATACTGGTCAGATTGCGTCTTCTTAAAGATGGGGAAGTTTAATATGTTTTATGTATTGAATGTTTAATGTTTATTGATATGGTTTAATGTTCTAATGAGGGATGGGGACTGCAAGGAGAACCAAGGGCTTCTCTTTCTGAAGGTGCAAGATCTTAACTGAGACCAGCCCCTACTAACATGAGGGTAAGTGTTCATATAAACCAACGGTTATATTTCAGAAGTCAAAGGCATTGGGCAACATCCCAAGGGCTTGAAGAAGAAAACGTTTCAAAAAGCAGACTAAAGAGAAATCAGGGACCTACGCTCTTCTAACCTGTACCTTGGAACTGGAAAGAAAGCAAGTAAAGATCTAAGGGTGATATACATGGGTAAGGGAAAACACCCAAAGGATTTTGGAAATTTCTCAATACTGTTTTTTTTCTTTGAATGGCCTGCAGAGAAAACGATATATGTGTGTGGAATTCTAATGATTCTGTAACTTCCACATACAACCTATGAGGATAATGAAAACCTGAAAAAGTTGGTTCATTCCACTATTCAGTCCATCTCTTTGGTCTTATATAGTAGTGGAATCCAGATTCCTATGATGCTATTAAATGTCACATGGTTGTTAGATTTAGGATACATGATTTGTAAAGCCTGAACACGACTCTGAAAATGTGAAGAACAGCAAGGAGGTAACTTTGGCAGAAAGAAGTTGTTTTCAACTTGTGTTCAAATCTCCAGTTAAGACAAAGGACCTCAAAGGACCGTTTTGCTCAACGTGGGATGAGGCACTGTGAGAAGCAACTGGAAGGTAGTTCTGCCTTCTTTCATGTAAAACCATGGTGACATACTAGAGGTGATAGAAAATAATGAAGGATTGGCCAGACACAGTCACAACCTTCTTCTCCTTGTCCCCCTGCCCTTAATGAAAAACAGCATGGGAAAAGCAGCATACCCTTTTGTGGCTTTTTTTCTCCAGTTAGAGGCTGGGCTGAGCCCTGTCCCTGACCACACATCTATCCTGTCTTCTTGTTAAATCCTTTCCTGAACCACCTCATCATGCTGTGTGTCAGAGCTGCGAGGTCCAAGTACCAGCAGCTGGAGCAGGGACTGTGGGTCCCAGGGCCTAGGGGTCTAGCTGTCACCAACTGGAAAGACCTTGTGTGTGAGAAACCTACATGCCAGCAACTGGAAAAGCCTGAGTGTGTTAATATTACCACAGTGAATTTAATCCTGTGTCCATAAATGCTTATATTTGCCACCAAACTTTCAACTAGACTAGCTGGAGGAGGCTCGAGGTCTGAGTTGGGGACTGGATAAGGGTCGTGGGGTCTGGGCTTGGATGTCAAGTAGACTGAGAGCCTGTGCTGATTCTTGAGGGGTCAGTGGATGTAGGGTACCTGTGAGATGCAAGAGTGTGTGCATCTGTTTCACTAATAGCATCCTGGGTGAGCTGATGGGTAGGAAGAGTCTTGTGTATGGTAATGGGGCCAGGTTCATGCATGGACATGCATGGACTCATGGGCTGTGCTGACATCGGAGGGATCTGTGAATGGCAGCAAAGGCATGTGTGTTCTCATTATTAGGCTTCAATCCTGACGAGCCAGAGAGGAGGGATGGGATTGAACAATTCGTGCCTGTGTGTGAGCACTGTTGGTGGTTGGGATGCTGGCAAAGGCCGTGTTGTCTGTGGCAGTCTGCATGACAGCATGTGTCAGTGTCCTCTATGTGTGCCTGAGATACACTCTCAGCCCTGCTACTGGCCAAGCCTTCAGGCATCTGAGATATTTGAAGACTACTTTGTAGTTGACTGGCATTCCAGGAGGCTCCAAGCATAGGGTATCAAAGGCACGGATGTAATTAAATGACTCTTAAAACAGTGGCCATATGGTATCCTGCTTCCCTTGACTGCAGTGACATCTGCTAACAATAAAACAGAAAACCAAAGTCATGTCAAAGGTCGTGTGTTATTTCTCTGGGTTTCAGAAAACACGCTTTCCTAGAGCTCCCACAGCACCACATGCAATGACTCATTGCCTCTGTTTATTCCTTAATTACAAAGCTCCTATGTGGAGATCTCAGTTTTATGACAACAGATCTCATTGCCATCACTTTCATAGTGACTGCTCCATGGCATGGGATTAGGCTCAGGGCAAAATGTACCATGGGGTTTCCAGTGATCGAAACTTCTGTCATCCACAGCTTCAGCACCACCTGACTCACAGTTGAGGAGAAATGAGTGGAAAGTTCTAGGGATACTGCTGGAGATGCCAAGCAGGAGAAACAATAAACCTGTAAGTTTTAAAGGCAGAGCTGAGGGATGCATGGTGATACAGCCAGAACCACATAAAGCGAAAGGCCACCACTTTCAGGTACATTCCATTATTGTGCCCTTCCCACAGTGGTGCTGGACCAGACTCTTGAAAATAATGCTGGTTTACAACATGTAATTTGAAAGCCATAAAGAATTGTTGTAATCGTCCAGTAGAGTGATGGCCAGCCTTTAGCTGAAACCTACCTAGTAAAATAGCCTTGTTTTTCTGACTGCCTCTAGTCACAGCCTAATGTATGCTCCTACCTGTGGCAGAGCCAAGATTAATAGTTTTGGTGGTGATACTGCTTCTGTGATAGGAGGTCCTGCCAACCCAAAGGGAAGTTAATCCCGAAAGAGAGGCATGGCAAAAAGATGAAGCTGGTCTTGGAGTGCTGGGAAAGCTAATCAGAGGGGACAAAGGAGCACCTCTGAAGGCCCTGAAAACATGCTGGGTGAGCTTGTGCAAAGGAAGTACAAAAATGGTGTGTGGAAATGAGAAAGAAAAGGGAAAACTGGAGGAGCAATTCAGAGACGAAGCTGAGGGTGAATGCTTTCCCTTTTAGTTTCACTCCTGATCTGTATGAACATTAGAAAAGACAGAAGAGTTTTGAACAGGCCTGTCATTTCTTCTGATTTGAGATGAAACATTCTTCTGCAGAGTCCTCTCTCCTCTTCGGGGTATGTTTCTGGAATCAGTGTGCCTAACTGAGGTGGCTTTGGGCCTTGCAGAGAAAACTGCGGTTGCATTAAGTCTACTTGCTGCCTTACTACAAGCAGAAGGACATGTGTTTGGGGTAGTTGCTGAGCTTGTGAACTCCCATTTTGATGCTTTTGGCTTCAAAGGTGGCATGTATTAGCATTGAATAATTAAAGTGTTATCTTAATTAATCTGGACCTACAGATCGTAGTGCCTCTGAAATGCTTTTTCTCCAGCAATTAGTGATCTTAACAGTGAGGCTGGGTACAACAAAGGCTGCCTTTCCCTGGCAGGGAATGCGCTCTAGCTTCTTTGATGTGATTTTCTGCAAGAAAATCAAATCTCCTTTTCTTTTTGAAACTCTTATTTGGACATCCTTTCGTTGTGAAACTGAACCACGAGGAGCTCCTTTAGACCCTTAACTGAACACTGCATAAAAAATAACTGACACATTCAGCCCAGGGAGCTGGAGGTGACCTTTCTCTATCAGTCTTTTAACCAAGCTGCTGTGGGTTGCCCAACACAGAGGCTGCAGCCGAGCAACAAAGGTTTCCTGGCAAGTCCATAGGCAATATTAGCTGTCAATTTGCTTTTTCCATGCTGTTCAGGACAGCATCACCTAACAAGGACTTATTGTAATCGATCGATTATGTTTTTATATTAAGAAGATTCAGCACATCTTGATCTGTAACATGATTTATTCCTCCTGTGCAAAGGATTAACTCAGGTTCTTGTAGCTGTTGTGGCTGCTTAAAATATATTACTGCATGGAAATTAATGTTGGAGGCCCATTTCCCATAATGGCTGCTCCGTGGCTATTTTGTAGTCACTGGTTCACTGCTATTATAAATCTCGTATTTTGGAGGTGTTTCCAACTAGCTTGTTGAAAATTGCCTCAACCTGATGTTCAATGTTCAGGATGCTGGTTAGGAAAATTATCCAGGAGTCACAAAAGATGCAGACTCTTTAGTCAAAGGTAAGCTCTCCCTAGACACAGCATTTCTTCTCACAGCTATTGGAGTTCACATGAAAAGCCTTGGGGAGGGAGGCAAGAGCAGAAGCCCCACAACTGCTTGATGTAGTTTGAGAGTCTAGGTAACTTCCTACACTAGACACATGATGAGACTGGCATCTTATAGCCCAAAGAAAGAGAGGCATAAACTAGTGAAAGAGCTAGGGGAAAACTGAGTTTTGTGGGTACCAGGCTAAACCCCCTTTGGTCAACTGCAGATTTGTTCTTGATAACCTGGAGCAATTCCAGGTGCTTGTATCTTTTTTGCCATCGTTCTGTTGGTGTACAAATAGTGCAATAATGGTCTTTAATCTCTGTTATGAGAAAGGCTTGATGTAAGTGGTCCTAGCAGGTATAAGCAAAACTAGCACAGTTTGAGGTAAGTTAATAGTGAACAGTTTTGATTCATTTTTGTTTTAAACTGAGTTTCTCAATCAGAAATGTGCTCACTAAGCTGACTGGGGGTTTCATGCTTACTGGACAACAAAATCAGTCTGCATTCTGGATCTTTCAGGATGTATATAAAACTGATGTAAATCAAGGTCCGTTTACACAAAACCCAGCCTGGCAGTACACTATAAGGTGGGACAGATGAGTGCATTGGAATCAGAACCTGGCAGTTTGCTGGGAAGTTGCTCTAGATAAGGAAAAGGACATGTCTCCAGGGATATCATATTCAAATGCATATGAGCAGAGGAGGAAGAGCGTGGGAGAGGCTTGCCAGCACTGGGCAGCTGTGAGAGGACCCTGGCTGGCCCCACCAGAGCAGCACAGGGACCTTGCTGTCTTGCTCAGGGCAATGGATTACATCAGTGACACATATTCTGGTAATTTGTCCTGCTTGTCTCTCCTGTCAGGCCTTGGTTTTATTGCTTTTCTTTTTCTCTTAGCTTCAGCACACTAACTACAGCTATTAATGAAAATGTCTTGCCAGCAGGGCTGCTTCATTATCTGGGCTCCAGGCAATCCAGCCTGGACACCAGCTCCTACCAGACTGCATCACATGGAATTCTATGGGCTGTTTAATTAGTACAGAAATACAAATGACAGATTAGGTGGAGATGTTGACCCTGAACTTTTCATGGGGATATTTTAGCCCAAGACAATGACACTAGCATCAGGAGGGTTTTATGTTCTTTCTCCCTGTTGCAGTTACTGGGAGACAGTATCTGAAAGTGCTACAAGGAGCAGAAAGGGGTGTAACAAAGGCATCAATTCAGGTTTAAAACATCTGTACCTAAGTGGAAGATGCAAGATGACACTAAGTAATATTTAGGCCTATTACCTTATTAGACATGACAGAAGTGCATATAGACAAATCTGTATGAGCAGACAAGAAATATTTAGAGAAGAAGGGGAATTGGGTGCTCAGACAATAGCTGTTTTTTGACAGGCCTTTGCAGTGAACTGGAGAAAAATAGCTGCATAATGAGACTTTGGAATATGTACTACAACTACAGCCGAGACATAGATTTTAGCAAGAGGATGAAATTGTAGCACTTTCTTGGCATCCTGCTCTTGTAAAACCAGATGTTACTTCCACAAATGAGAGGCTTGGAAACACAGTGAGAACAGCAAATGGTGCTGTCTGCTTTCTTGATACAACCAATTTTCTTTATTTTTTTTAATATACTTAAAAATCATGACAAAGAGAAGAAGAATGAGACTCGTGATGCTTTGTTCTTCCATTAAGATTCTCCCACATCAATACTACTACTGCAGGTTGGTACTGGGAAGCTTTCTAAAGGTATCCTTATCCCCTGAAATGGCAAAAGGAAACTCCATCCTCCCCCAGAACCACCAGATGCATACACATCATAGCTTAGATAGAAAAAACTGCTTTGCTAAAATGTTCTGGTTAACTTGAATGGCTGTAAAGAGCAGCAGTGCTGGAGCTGATCCTTCCATAGGCCAGTGGGCAGGTAGCCTCCCTAGAAACATGTCCTTTCATCTCCTCCAGCAAGGCCACCTCCAGACCTTGGCAGGGATCACATACAAAGGAACCTGCTCCAGGTGTTGGCAGACTGGCATGGATGGTGTGATGCCCCTTCACTCTTCTTTCCTAAGGACAGCAGCGTTTGAAAGAGTCTGAGTATCCCTAAATCAGCTTCTGAATCCTGCGCAGGGAAGGCAGCTGCACACCATGGAAATACCCCCTGCGAACTGGTTGGTGAAGAAGGGCAAAAGAAGGAAACCTCCAATACATCAATGAGTGCTAGAAAGCATGGATCTGAAGTCCCAGCTGAGGCTGTCCTCTACTTTTGCTAGAAAACCCAAGGCAAGGTATGAAAGGAACAGAAAATGTAAAGAACAGAAAAGAAGAACAGAGAAAGTATTTAGGCCAAAAGAAATGAGGGACAATGCTGGTTTGCATCAGTAGAGATCACAGCCCTGTTTTAACTAATGAACTTTCGTGAGGTAAAGAATCACATCAATTTGTCTTGAAATGACACTTGACAAGGGGAAAAGTGTCTATTATAATCTCATTTAATAAACTGTTCAGCCCACTTAAATATGTTTTCTATCTGCTTGTCCACTAGAAATGTGCGTTAGCAATTCGTTAACCTCCCTTCCAATTACGTGGATATAAGCAACACTCTGCTATGACCCCATAGAACCACAACACAAGAAATTTTGTTCTATTGCTCAAAGTACATGTTTGTTTCTGCAAAGAGGCACAGACAGGGCAGCGAGATGTAGCTGTTTGTACCCTTCCTTGGATTTACTGGAATAATTACTTGCTTGTTCAGATTAGCCATTACTTCAGTAAGGATTTTATTACAGGTCAAAGACACAGTGGTGGAAGCAAAACCAAATCTCCTACCAAAACAAAAAATAACAGATAACATCAGATACAGTATTTCTACTTCAAGGAAAATGTAAGTAAATACTTCATTACAGTTGTCTCAGAGGAAATGAGCAGGAAATGAGCAGGCTCATTCCAAGCTCTTCCAAGCTCTGAAGTTCAGGGACATTTACTCAATGTAGAGCCAAGTTCAAACTTTTGCTGCTGGAGATGCATTATAGTTTTTCTGAAGGGCATGTGGTGGGCTCAGAGGATGAGAATGCTGATAAGCACAAGAGAGCTTCCAGGCTGCAATGTCTCCCAGTGCAGCTTATGTTCCAGTTTAATCTGCAGTCCAACACTTGCTACTTTTAAGGAGGAAACAAGAAACTTTGCAGGGCAGTTTTGGGGCTGACTGCTGTCATGGAGATAGTTTGAAATGCCCAGTGCCTAGAGATGAGTTCATGCTATCTGACATGCATATTTTGCAAGGCTTTGAAGACTGCTATTTTCCAGATGAGTATTAATTATTTCAGTTTATATGATCTGTAGGCAGATTTAAAGCCACTCATTTCAGAGTCTGCAATGTGGCTCCTACCACATGTATTATGTGGCAGCAATGTCCAAGGCTGCTAATGCACAAGGGAACCAAACCTTGGAATGAAAATGGGGAAGATCAAAATGGTCTGTGTCTTCTTTCAGGACTCTCTGGAGAAGCACTAGGAAAATTTCCAACGTGTTTTCTGTCCTGCTTTGTTTTATGACTTGTATTTATTCTCTCACTCCAGGAAGGGTGTCAGAGGTGTTGTTACACCCAGCTGGAGGACAGACCTATGACTTCTAAGTCTACTATCACCTCACTTAGCATGTGAAAATGATGCCTGCAAATCTGTGTGCTTGAATTGCAACAGATTAGAGAATGGGACATCCTTCTGCTCCTTGGTTGCACAGTGTCAAGTGTCACAAGGGTCCTGGTCCGCTACTGGGTTTCTGTCACCAGAATAGACTTTGTGAATGAGAAGAGAGGTTTGAGAGACATCAGGCATTATAATGCATCTAACACAGAAAGAGGATCAAGTAGAAAGTTCTGCACAAAAATCTAGTGTAGAAGTGCGGGAGCAGTGGCAAAGCAGTGCTGAGAGTAGAGAGTGAGGTATGGAGGCAAAAGTAGTCTATGTCTTTGCAGATTTGCTTTGGACAGGTATGAACATAGTGCTGCCTCTGCTCTGGACCAGGTGCTGAATAGCTGTGTTGAGTGTGGTGCTGGACTGGTGACACTGCTGGGAGGTGATAGCTGTGGGTTCAGGTTCAATGCCCTGTTAACCACAACAGCAGAGCTGGCTCATGGCTGGATGTCTATGGAAAATGTACCACTGCACTCAAGGAAATGTTTCCAATTGGTACATGTCTAAGCTCTGTGGAGACCTTCATGGTTTGTACTTTACTTACTGGAGTGTAAGTGGCACCACAGAATTGCCTTTACTACCTGTTCCCTCAACAAAGGTTTTAGCTTGAGGATATTCCCTGTTGCACTTCTTCACTACAGTGTAACTCCCTTGGCACTTCTCTGACTGAATCAGGTGCAGGCGAGGGAGGAAGTATTGCTTTCAGCTGGAATGATGTTACCCCTTGGGTAAATTATCAAGATCCCCAATTACTCACAGTACCCAACAGGCGATAATGAGGATAAAGGTGTTGTTGTAATCTCATAGGCAGCAGGAACCTGGTAGAAAGAATACAGCAGGGATGAAGGGCTGTGTGGTCTCCTGGTCTGGAGAGTGGCTAGTTCATGGATAATTGGCAGGCTTGATAAAACAGGACTTTCTAAGCTTGAGGTGTCAACTGGATTTCCTCATAAGAGTGGCAGCAATCATAGAAGTGAAGAGGGTGTAGCAGGGGGAGGAGGTATGAAACTGGCTGATGCTTTACAATGCATAGTTATATCCACAGAGCTGAATCTTGGGTCTGTTTTCTGTCTTGAACATTCACAGCTTTTCCTGTTTCCTCTCTGTCAATCAGTCTGAGCTCTACCGCAGATATCCTGACACTGCAGGTAAGAGAAGGTGGATCCTGGCTGCAAAAATAGCACTGTTCAGCTGATGTTTTTATTACTCCCTTTTGGCTGCCTGAGAATGCAGCAGCAGAGGCAGTGGCACCAGATCAGTGGTCCGGTGATATTCCAGCAGGAAGCAGTGAAAACAATTCACACTAGTAATTAACTCTGCCTGGGGGAGGAAGCGGAAGAAGCCTTATGTGTTTCTGTAACTTCAGACTGGGGAGCTAGAAAACAAACAAGGAACTAATCTCCACTTTATGTTTCCCTCTCCTGCCTCTTATTAACTTTTAACCCTTCCAGAGCCATGAAGCTCCTTCTTGAGTCAAAGAAAACCTTCCCAGCATTAGGACTAAGGCATGGACTGGAATGAAAATGTTGGGATCAGTACCAGCAGTTAAATTTGTATTGCTGGGGTGCAAGGCCAAATGAGTACTTTTGCATAAATGCACTCATACACCGAACTTCTCTGAGTATCCAGTGATGTCCCCAGCACCTTGCTAATGAGCATTTTCTCATCTCTGAATGTTCTTTCTCTTCACCTCCTGCTTCTTTTTCTCTTCTGTTAATGTGCAGTCCTCCAGTCAGGCAGGGAATGTACCAGCTTGCAAACCCAGAATGAGTTTTTCAGTATGTTAGATTGGATAGTTGGAGTTTGAACTTCTCAGTGAGTCTGGCAACTTAGCTGGTTGGCTTTGACAGCCCGTTGTAAGATCATATTACATAGCACATCTTTTGATGGAAGGCAGGATAGCATTAGACTCGGTAGTAGAAGTGAAGACATGATGGCCAGTGTAGAACAAAGACCAGTTCTGTATTTTTGCAAACATATCAACAAAAAAGAATTATCTCTTAATTTTTTGACAACTGAATCCTCCTCACTATGATAAAAAAGAACTGCAAGTGACAATTATAAAAAAGTCTTTGAAAACAATGCAGGTGCTCAAGATAATCAGAAATATGGTCTTCCAGTAACTTTAAAAGGCATATTATCCATCACTGCTATGACCTCAGCACTTCCAGTTTACAGACATCTTAGACCTTGAGTATTTATTATCAGTTCTAGTTATTTACTGCTAATACACTCCAATGTTTTTTTCATGTCTCTTCTAAAGTAATTTTGACTTTTCCCTAACCTTTCCTAAGAGTCCCACCCCCCAGGGGTGGTTGGAACCATCTGAACACAGATTTTATTCCACTGTGAGCACTGATGTAAATAAATAATTTTAAAATGGCCACATCTGCTATGATATCCTTTTGTACAGTCAGATGGCCCTGCAGATTTTCTGACAGGCTTCTGAATCTTTGATGTGAAGAAACATTATTAGTGTTAATTCCCTTTGCCATTTGTTCCTCAAAGTGCTTTTTATCCTGCTGTGTTTTTACATGCAATCTGCCATCAGATATGTTATTTCTATTTTTTTCCATTTGGCCACAACTTCAGCTTTCAGTGTGTTCTGCATGTTACCTTATGGTTTAACACTGCCTATTTCCTTTTACTGTCCCTCAAGTTCTTGTCCATAAGCTATATGGTCCTGTACTCTAGTGTTTCCTTTGCAGACTGCCTTTTGTCAGGAAAAATGGAGAAGGACACTCTGCAGGGTCTGTGTCCATGGTTTGTTTGTGGGCAAAGACAGAGAGAGCCAGTAGCTCTTCTGAGCACTCCTGAGGACTTGGTGACCAAAACCTGCAGCATCACCTTAGCCCTGAGATGGCAGGGACAGATGTGCATCCTGCAGCTGTGAGCCTGCCTTGTGCCAACAAAAGTCTCTACTGCTTTCTATTAGATTACTCAGAATATCTTTAAGAAATAACATGCTGCTGAGGAACATCATAACACAGTTACAGCTGCTGCCTGGGGAAGCAGGAAGACAGGTCAGTAGCTTTCCTAGGGACTTGTCTACCTCTTACCCAGCTGTTCTCACCCCATCCATGAGCAGAAATTCTGGCTGCAGCTGGGCAGGGAGAGATGCCCCCACAGAGAGATGAAGATCTGAAGAGAGGGGAGGGTGCCAAAGTGAATTGAAATTAACTGGGAATTAAGTGCTTTTCTTTGTGTATGAAATCTGCTCAGAAATGCCTTGCAGGTGGTGAGCCCTGGGGACTTCATGACTAGCAGAGTTTTGCTGGTATTTCATACCAAGCAAAGCCATAGCAGTCCTGGCACTATGTATTGCTGCCAGCTCTTGCTTACTTTGAAGAGTGAAAACAAACAAATTTGATGAAAGAATGTTTCCTGGGGAAAAAATCCTTAAAACTTTCCTGGATGTGACCATGGGAAACCTGATCTTTCTTTGAAGTTGGCTCTCCTTTGAGCAGGGTGCTCAGGTTCTGCGGAAAAGCTGCCTGCTGAGGTGCTGTCTGAGGCTGAACTAGTATAAAACTAGATGTATTACAGTGTTACTGACCTAACTGCAGTGGCAAAACTCTTCTCTCGACTTGCCCTCCAAGTTAATTCTGAACACATTTTTCTCCTGATTTATGCTCTTCCTTCCAGTTTACACAGTGACTTCTCTACTTGCATCAGTTTCCAGACGCTATCTCATCCCTTCCCTTCCTCACACTACACAGATTTATCCTTTTGAGCTCTTCATTTGCACCTCCTTCTGATATTTGTCTGGGAACTCTGGACATTTGAAGAACTAACTCCCCATTAAGTGTTGTCTGAAGTCTCTAAATTCTTCTTTAATAACATTCCTCCAGTCTCAAATCTGAGTTTTAGGTATTCTTTCAGCTAATATACAACAAGGGCCTGTTTGCTGATTGCCAATAAGAGGAAGAAAAGAAAACCAACAATGAAAATACATCAAGCACAAAAAAAGTCTTTTTGTGAGACTGGATATTGAAAGTACAAGGGCAAAAGGGAGTGCATGAAAAAGGAGAGCTTTTTTACTGTGAATGTGAATCCCTTGGTATAGTCACAGAAGGAACAATGCATAATCCCTCTTGCAGGGGGTATTGTGCCCCAGGAATCTCTATGGGCACATCAGGGACATTGATGTGCTGTTAAGCCCCTTTGTCCTGAGCAGGGCAGGAGGAGAGCAGGCAGAGGCAACTGCAGGAGGGTTGCACAACGACTGTTCATCTTGAGCCTACTGAGAGGGTAGTTGTTGGGTAGCTCCCAGCAATTCATACTCCAGCAACACAGGGTGATACAACCTTTATAACCGTCGCTGCTTTCTGCTCCTGTGCCATCTGACAGCAGCTGTCAGGGTGATGAGAGCCACTGCTCAGTATAACAGCAAGACAGGAAAGCTGGCCATATTTGCTAAGAATAAACTGGGACAGTTGGGCACCTTCTTGAAATTTACTGATAGGAGAACTGGACATAGACTGAGTGTAAAGTAGGTCCTTGCTTGGCCAAGCAAAGCTGTGGCCAGAGAGAGTTTCTCTTTTCTGGACTGATGATTCTTTTCTCCTGACCCCTGATGCCAACAGTATCCACTTTTGTGTGGGCTCCACCAGCCACTGCATGCACCAACCTCTTCCATCTTTCAGCATGTGTCTGGGACACACTGGTATATGAAAGGTGACCTTGATTTGGTGGGTATGTGAAATGCCTGTGGCATAAGGACACTAATTTCTGGCTTGCAGCTGGCTAGGAACACTAAGATGAAGCAGATGGCATGTATTACGTGTTACTAGCTTTTTTTTGTCCTCACATGGGAAGCAAGTGATAACCCAAGTTTAGCTTTGTTTCCTTGTATCTCTTGCTTTGTCTCATTTATTGTTCTGTTCTTATCATGAATTCTCTTGCCCTGACCAAGTCTAATTTCTGTAGGAGAGCTTGATGAAGAATGAGCAAGATAGCTTCTGGAGAGAAAGTCAGTCGCAGGGAAATGCCAGGCCAGGTCATTATTAATGGCTGCCTATGAAATAAATAACAAGCTTATTAACTTTGCAGGCCACAGCAAGCTGGAATAGGCTGCAAGTACTTTGAAGGACACAGCCTGAGCTTGACAAATGGTCTTGTCAAATTGAAGAAGCAATTTGACAAAAATAGGATGCAGTTCTGCAGGGACATGTGTAAGCTCCCACCTTATGCAGAAATAAGCAGTGCATGAGGAAAACTTACATTAGCATTGCTCTGCAGAGCAGGGCCTGGGGGTCACAATGGATCAAAGGCAAAGCATGAGTCAGTGGCGTCAGGTCGTCTCCATGCCAAGATATATGAACTGAAATACAGCCTGCAAGACAAATGGAGTGAATTTTGTTCTCAGCATGTGCGAGCCCCCGGCAGTAATGCTCTGCTCAGCTGAGGGCACTGAACTTCCAGGAGGATGTGGCCCAGCTGGACAGAGTCCAACGGAGAGCAACAGAAATGGTCAGCAGTGTGGAAAATGTGACCTGTGAGGGACGAGCATGAGAGCTTGGACCATATAACTGAGAGATGGGAGGACTGGGGAAAGGGAGTCATGGGAAGAGCAGCTCAATTAGGGGTCTGCAGCCAGAGTTGTCATAGGAGGATGTGTGAAGGGCAGTGCAGGGAGCAATGGGACTAAAATCTGTCCCAGGTTTTCCTGTCTCTTTCTTTACTGGGCTGCCTCCCTGCCATGTAGAACCAGACTGGGTGCTAAGGTGGGCTGAGGAGGGTCAGTATAGGGATGGAAGGTTCTGGTGGCTGTACAGGAACCCCTGTTCAAGAGATGTAAGGCATTGTTAGGGAGGTAGGCATTGCTTCAGGGACTGAGAAGCCATCTCACAGTGAGAGTGCTGTCACCTGGGGTCAGCAGAGCATGTGAAGAGCAGCAAGTCCCT
>JBAFWW010036881.1:26865-41211 GCA_036873685.1 Agapornis canus
GGGTGTTGGAACTGGATGATCTTAAGGTCCTTTCCAACCCTAACTATTCTATGATATTCTGTGATTCTAATGGCTTTGATACCTGTACAGCAAAAGAAGGGTGCTTTTCAGGGCTGTGTCACCTCCTTTACTTTTGGCAGACTCCACCTGGGAGGAAGCACAGATGTAGTGACAGGAGACTGAAGAAAAGGAAAATGTCACCTCAGTGTTATCCAGGGGTTCAATAAATTCTGTATGTTTTGATTGCGTGTTTCTCTTAAAAAATCTATTAAAAGTGAAGCTGACACACCGCATATTTAACACCCATCCACAAAGCTAACTGTTTCTGAGCATTTCCTTCTCATCCAGGCTGCAGAGCTGAGGTCCTGGACCTCATCTGGATAAAATGAGGGGGTGCCTTGCCCTTGTCTCAGCTTTCATCAGCTTGTTGTCCCCAGGTGCCAGCAATACATTCATTTCTTGCAGCAACAGTGAGAACATAACAGCTCCAAGCAGCATGGAAGGGGAAAGCCCAGGCTTGATTTGCATTGATTTATGCACTAAGCTTTCCCTTTGTCTGAGGAGCTTTTAGCTAATAGGTCCCTCATTGGCAGGAGCCAAGGTCTAATTACATGATAAAATTGTGCAGATGTGCCCTTAGAAGAGGCACACACTGTTAATATTTTACCACAGTGGCTTGTCCCAATTTGGAGGGGAAAAAAGGTCTCCTTTTAATCCTTCTGTTTATTTTTCTTTTAATATCTTTTGGGCTTGTTTAACTGTATCTCATGTAGGCACACAGTTAAAATGAAGAATACCTCAGCCCCACTGGTAAAGCTATTATGGCCAATATGTTTGGACCTATATTTCAAGAAACAGGGGCTTTACCCTTCCGTACCTGGGCAAGGGTGAAGAAGTGACAAAAGGATCAAAACACTGAGGAAGTTCCCCAAAGCAAGTGTTACTCAAGTGACATATGTAGTTACCATTTGTAGCGTTCAAAGCACTTCAATGTGCAATCCTACTTTGAGGGGTGGGTAAAGGTGAAGGCAACAGAGCATTTGAAAAGCCAACAGCTAGGGCATTTGTATAGGAATTTCAGAGGGTTCATGCCTTCATGGATAGGATTACTCTATTTTTGTGAAAGATTTTCTGGGGGAATATCTATGGATAAAACCCATATTTCAGCTGCACAAAATTACTGGACCTGCAGGGAGAAATCTAGATATAAAAATTATGTTCTGTGAGGTGGCCACATTTAGTACTAGCCTTTTAATGATGTGATTGTTCCTCTTTCCCTTCTATTTCCAAGTCTTTGGGCAAGGGAAAAAGCAGAAAATGTTGCAAGGGGGGCTAGATCTTGGCACATGCAGGAAGCAAGGGTCTGGATACCATTGGTCTGGGATGATGGAGCAGTAAAACAGGGCCTGGGGACTGAAGCCTGAGCTCCATCTGAATATGAATGCTGCCTAGGGCACCTCTGTCCTGTCTCTGGTGCTTCAAGGAAGATCACTTCAGTTATTCATAGATGGTTTCCTAATTACTGGTTGTTTTCTGAGTTGCTTGTTCTGAGGCATGAGGGTCTCAACTATGGAATGGAGTTTTTCTACAAGCAGTTGTAGATCTGCCTTGTATTTATTTTGCATATATATATATATACATATACATATATATATATATATATATATACACTGCATACGTAACACCTGAAACCTTGAAATCTAGTCAAGGCAATCTGTCACTCAGAGTGAATGGGTTCTGTTGTCTTCATTTCATGTACTTTGGTGCTTAGACTAATACATGGAGAAAAGTTATTCCATTGTTTCACAAGAGCAACTAATATTCGTGGAGCCTTTCTCAGTGAAGACCACTATGGTAACTCCCAAAGCAAATAACTGGATCTTTCCATATTAGGGTTTTAAGAGAGTGTAAATAATAAGCAGATCACGCACCAAACAGCTACCATTGTTTGCAGGTTGTGACCAATTCTTGCTCTTGATGTAAGGCAAGAGGTGGAGTTTTGGACCAATGTGCTTGCAGAAGTTGAAGTCAACCAGATGCATTTAAAAATCACAAAAGAAATGCCTATTATTAACTTGGAAGGAATACTTTAATGTTTTCAATTCAAACTACACCCAGGCATAAGATATATGGGTTAATCTGTGTCTGACAAGCATTTCCGCTGTTATCTGCTCCTGACAGAGACTCCAGAGTAACTCACCATGTAAGTTGCTGATCGTGTATGATTTATCTTCCAGTTAGTCCAGATCTTCCCATGTAGTGGGAGTCCAGATCCCAGGAAAAGCTTTTGGGTCCAGCCCATTGTGGTTCGCACCTTTTCATGATGAAAGAGAACTGAAGCAATGTCAAGATCAGGGCTGCCTCCCACCTCAGTGGTCCACTGGTGTGCAGTGAGGGCTTTGGGATTTGAAGGCTGCTAACTGAAGGTATGAGCTTTTAAGGTGCTGCAGGCTCAAGTACAGCAAAGCCCTTTAACACTTGCTGAACTTTAAGAATATAAATGGAGTCCAGGAGATTAATTCTGTGCTTAAAGACTTTGCTGGATCAATATACCTTGCAGCATCAATTCCATTGGTGGACGGCTGTCAATGACAGGGTCTGTTTTACAGTAAATTCTCTGGTCACTATGACTGCTTGTGAAAAGCTCTTGAGAGAGAGGTCTTTTTTTTTTGAGTCGTCCCATCAGTGCTAATGTTCAGACTGCAGTGGCCAGCAGTAACTGCCCATGGTAATTCCTAAGGACCATGAAGTATTTTTGCCCCATTCCAGAATGAAAGGGGGTTGTAATTCCACATGTGGATTTCCTGTAAGGAAATTCTCTCCCATGAATCTTCATGTTAGGATCACAGAATCACTGAATCGTTAGGGTTGCAAGGAACCTCTGAAGGTCATCTAGTCCAACCCCTCTGCCAAGGCAGGGCCACCTAGAGCAGGTTACACAGGAATGTATCCAGGCAGGTTTTGAATGTCTCCAGACAGGGAGACTCCATAACCTCCCTGGGCAGCCTGTTCCAACCCTCTGCCACCCTCAATGTAAAGCTGTTCTTCCTCACGTTGAGGTAAAACTTCTTGTGCTTTAGTTTATGGCCATTGCTTCTCCTCCTGTTGCTGAGCACCACTGAAAAAAGTCTGGCACCATCCTCCTGGCACCCGCCTTTGAGGTAAGGCTTTGAGGTTAAAACTAATCCTGAGAACTTTTCCCAATGTATTTTCAGAATAAGTTGCTAAAGTTTTCGTATGTGAAGTGATCTTTAGTTGAAGATACAGTCATGGATTTGCAGTAGGTGTAAATTGACATCTGGTCTCTGGCTGTCAGTAAATCTGCACTACAGGAGGGTCTGTCTGCTCCTTTCTTTATTTATTTTTTATAATTAGCAATCTGAATCAATGGTAAAAAAATCTCCAAAGCTGGACCCAGTTGTAGCAACATTTATTGAGCTGTGTTCCACAGGAGACCGTTCTGGGTCTGGAATTACTCGATATTTTTATTAATGACTTCACAGCAGAAGACAGTTTGCTTATTAAATTTATAGAGAGTTTGCTTATTAAATTTATAGATGGCATCAGCGTGGGAGATGCTGAAGACACTAGAAGATGGGGAGAGAATTCAAAATAAGCAAAGTGTTACACTGACATGAGAATAGCCACCTTCAAAAAGTAGAGAGAGACTGGTGAGGCTTCAGCTCTACAGGAAGAAAGGTGTTGATCCCTCCCTTCTACCTAGTGGGGCATTTTAACTAAGCAAGTAGAAAGCTTCCACTTTCAAGTATTGTGCTGCAATGGTAAGGTCTCTGTTGAAATGCTGTTCAAAACAGACGTGACCAGATGAGATCAGCAAAATTAATGAGATGTCTAGGAAACAGTGTTTGCAGGATTAAGCCTTCAGAGTCAAATGTCAGTGCAAAAGGAAACAATGCCTTGGTTTCTCTGTCTCCCATTGGTGTCCTGAACCCTGGGTAGAAATGGACTGGGCTGTCTGCTGTGGCTTTATTTACAAGAACCTGCTGCTCTATTTGCAGATTCCCTCCATCTCCTTCGAGCATACCTGGGCTGTAGCCAGACAGCACCCCTCTCCATCCCTGGCTCCCATTGTGCAATCCTGCTGGAGCAGATATTCCTACTATTTTAGCTACTATTCTCTGATCCTGATTTGTGAACCTCCTTTCCTGCCGATTCTGGCCCTTAGTGGAAAAGAAATGAATGTCTCAATTGACAGAGTGTAAGCAGCCAGGAGACAAGAGCAAAACTTCTTCGTTACTGGCAGTACTTTCTGCCTCTCTACTTGATAGATTTCTTAATGATATTTGAGCTACTTGCTGACGATCCTGTGCAGGTGGAAATCACAATGAGCTCTTAATGACAAGTGGACTCCTTATGTGTTTTCTATTCTTGTGTGGGCGTGATGGACAGCAAGTAATCCTGACATTAATTCAGTACAAAGGAAAAGGAAGGTATGGGTCCTCTGTAGCAATTCTGAGTGTAGCAGATCATAACCTGAGTGTAACACAATCATGTCTCACTATTGTGAAAATGATGTGAGCTGTATTGGAATGCCTAAACAGAAATGTCCAACCATGCTGAATAATCCTTTTTCAGACCTTGGCATTTTTGGTTTATCTTAGCTGGGGTGTTGGGTACAATTCTGGACAATGAAATTCAAGGAAGCTGCAGATAGACAAGAGCAATATAATATCCCCAAACCACCCCCAGAAACACCATACCTACAAAATGATGTAAGCAGTAGGACTGTAGGAACTGGGATTATTTAGTAGTAGGCAAGACTGAAGAGGGATGTCTTCATGTGTGTAAATGGTTGTGAAAGGATGACATGAATAAATTGCATTATTATGAGCAAGAGAAAAGATAGTCTTACATTTCAGCAGATGTTAGGAGAGCCAGTCCAGTAGTAAGGACAGCTGAGCACTAGACTATCTTGCTTTAGGATCTGTGATGTGTTCATCCCTGAAAGATTTTAAGCACAGGTTGGACAATCATCTTTCATCCTTCAGGAATGCTTAGGTGTGGACTGATCTTGCCTTAGGGCTGCACACATGGATGAGCTCTCTTGTTACGTTTCTTCAGGTTTTCTGTCCTTGCTTCATTTATAGACAGGTTTGGTTTGTGGCATTGCCTGGCAAAAATAAAGAGTTTTTGCATGCTGACTCCCAGTCAGGAATCATGGACCAAAAGAAACTGAAAAGTCCCACTTCAGGGCAATGAGGATTTCGCAAGACTGCGTTAAAACAGTATTAGTCATTGTAAACAAAAATTACAATGAGCAAATAAAGAATAAGGCTATAGAAAGAAGACATGCATAATTCCTAGATAAAGTGAGTTAGTTAATGCAGAAATAAAAATATGAGAAACTGTAAAGGTTGTGATTTATGTGTTGAAAAGCAATAATGATGCTAAGCCTAGCAGATAACTAAATTGTCTGTGTTTCCAAGGAAAAGTTTTATGTGAAAGATGGAGGTCATGGACAAGTAGGAAACTGCCTGAAAACAAGTAAAACAAGTTCACAACAAGAAGAACACCACCTCAGAGTGGGGTCTTCTTTATATGTCATCACTAATGCGAAATTTTCTCCTCCTACATCTGAGAAATAGCTATACTTAGTCTGTTGTCTGCTATAAGGCTTCTTTCTCTGCTCATGCATCTAAAAAATCCTTACTCTTGTCTCACTTCTGACGTCTCTCACTTGCATTTTTCCTCCTGTTCTATTTTCTATTAATCTGAGTCAATTTAGCAAATGTGAAAATGAGGACCAGACAGCACATAATTGGATTACTCATGTTCTCTTAAACATTTGCCCATATTACCAAACACTAATTCTAATTCAGCACTATTGTTTTTAGCCTACTAAAGTCTAAAAAGAGACTGAGGTTATAAGACTAGTCCAGATGGGATCATGCTTCCTTGTAGTCAGCAGAGAAGAATGGGTATTTTTAGGGAAAGGTTCATGTGAAGGTATCTGTTTCTCTCTATTGTCATCATATTGTGATTTTTTGAGATGAAGATATCTGAGAGGTAGATGTCTACGTTCATTAAGAATCACATCTCTTGTTTCTAAATAATATAACCCTTTGCTTATTTGTACTTTCATAGAATAAATAGATTATTTAATGCACTTTCATGTTTCTTTGGCAGTACATTTTTGATATACTGTTTTCATGAGATGGTGTGTTCTTTTGCAGGAAGCAGTTACCTGTGAGTGTCCCACCTTCATCTTAACCTGCAGATGAGGGAGGTTTGACAGAGCCATATTGTGTGTTTTGCACCTAACTGTAATGGCCAGTTTTGACATAGATCTTCTGAGGAGCATGGCTACCGAGAGCTGATTAGTGGCAACCAGTCTCTTGGTAACATAGTGGGAGGAGTATAAAATGGCTTGGAGCACACAGAAACATTCATTCAGCCCAAACTTTCCCTCTGTACTTTTCAGTTTCTTTGGTACTAAAACACACCTCTACTTAATTCCTGGGCACTTGCTGCCTTCAACTTTTCTATGGGTCACTCAAAACACATCACTGAGGATATCTTCATGAGCATTTCTTCTGCCTTGTTGTTTCTCTTGACTTCTGTCTTCCAGTTCACAGAATCAAAGGGTCAGAGAATATCTGAGGTTAAAGAGAGATTGGTCCAACCCTGCTTAAGCAGGGACACCTAGAGCCCATTGTCCAGCACCATGCCCAGATGGCTTTTGAATATCTCCAAGGATTGAGACTCCACAGTGTCTCTGGGAATCTGTGCCACTGCTCAGTCATCCTCATTGCAAAAACGTGTTTCCGATGTTTAGATGGAAGCTCCTGTGCACATCGCCTCTGGTCCTATCACTGGGCACCACTGAAAAACACCTGGCTCCATGCTCTTTGCAAACTCACTTCAGTTATTTACAGATTTTAATAATAACCCCTCTGACCCTTCTCTTTTCAAGGCTAAACCGTCCCAGCTCTCGGGCTCTTCTCATTGAAGAGTTGTTCCAGTCTCTTAATCATCTTCGTGACCCTTTATTGGACTCTCTTCAGAATGTCCCTTGTACTGAGATGCCCACGTCCCTTGTACTGAGAAGCCCTAACTGGACACAGCACTCTAGGTGTGGCCTCACCAGTGCTGAATATAGGGGAAGGATCACCTCTCCTGACCTGCTGCAATGCTTTGTCTGATGTAGCCCAGGATTCCATTTGCCTTCTTTGCTGCAAGGGCACATTGCTGGTTCATGATCAAGCTGGTGCCCACCACCACCACCAGGTCCTTTCATGTTAAGCTGCTTTCAGCTGAAGTGTCCCACAGCATATGTTGGTGCCTGGAGTTGCTCCTCCCCAGTGCAGGACTTTACACTGCTCCTTGTTGAACTTTATGAAGTTCCTGTCAGCCCATTTCTCCAGCCAGTCGAGGTCCCTCTGGATGGCAGCACAACCCTCTGGACCCCTCCCAGTTTTGTGTTCTCAGCAAACTTGCTGAAGGCACACTCTGACACATCACCCAGGTCATTAATGACAATATTGAGCAGGACTGGACCCAGTGTTGACCCTTTGGGTACACTGCAAGTTGTACACTTCCAACTCAGCTTTACCTCTGGGTGCAGAGACTGATCACCACTCTGTGGGCTCAAAGTTCATCCAGTTTTCAATCCAGCTGAGTTTCCTCCAAGTTTTATTCACTTGTAGAGAAAATTAATTCACCAGAAGTTGCTTTCACCTCTTCAGCCCAGAGGACCTGCTGGCAGCTTAACAGATGCTCTGTAAGCAGATGCAGTCACTGGACTTCAATCTAAGATGTATATTCTCTCTTTTTAGCTCAGAAAGAAGATTTTGTGTTATAAAAAACATCCCCATGGCCAAGTAACTGCACAGGTAGAAGCAGAATCTGCATTAAAACTGCCATAAGCACAGCTTGGAACACGTATGTCTTGCTATAGCCCTTCAGCAATGGTGCATAAGCCTGAAGCTACAGCTTCATGTCAGCTGTTGAGCTTCCAGGGGAGCTCCTCTTGGGCACTGTGAGTGGGTCAGCAAGTGCTCTGTCACTGCCTGGGTGGAAATTACTATTCCTATGGTATTAATGGACTGTTGGGAAAGGCAAGCTGCCTTGGCAGGGTATAAATTCCCCTGTCTATATACCAGCAATCTTTCAGCAGATACAGAGAGCAAGAGATGAAGCTCCTCATGCCAGCTACCTTCATCCTGTTCCTCTCTGCAACCTAGGCACAGGGGAACAGGGTTAGGGTTAGGGTTAGGGTCCTCACTGTGCATGATGGAGGCCACTGGGGCAAACTGGGGGAGTCAGCAATTTTCCACTATGGCTATGCCAATGGAGCTGAAGGTAAAATTCTCCCTATTTCTCAGAATTTCCCATCCCTGCGACCTGTTCTACAGCTCTCCACCTCCCAGGGTGGTCTTGTCCAGAGTCTGAGGGATTTCTGCAGTGGTTTTCCTCTTCCTGACTATGGCACTCTACACACAAAAATATGAGTCTTCTGAAAAATTTAGCCTAGAAAATGGAGCAAAATCTGCAATATATGTGGTTTGCAGACCAAGGTAGAGCCCTCACAGAGCAGCAGAATGACACAGTACTTAAGAATGTGAAGGTTTTCTGCTGTAAATGAGCACTTGCTTCCTCTTCATCACTGCCTACATATCCCATATCCCACAGCTAAGGAAACATCAGTAAAGCCTGGCTCTAGCCTGTGACGTTTGATTTCTTGCATCTTGCTGAGCTGGCTAATGGCTCAGATGATGATGTCTTTAACACCTACAACTACGTTAGCATAGCTTCTCATAGTTACCGAAGTATATTGTGTTCGCAAGAATCATCACACCACCTAACTGCTGGCAGATAACAGAAAATTCCTTATCTCTGACAACTGCTCAGAGCTGGGGAACAGATTTCTCAACTTCTTTTTTCTTTCAATGGTGATTCTCTTTCAGGTTTGCTCTGCCCATGTTTCTCTTGTTTGAAATGATATTTAACCTGTTGACATGACAGTCAGGGAAGAATGGGTGTTAATCTGAGTCTACCTGGGATTTCTGACCAAAAGAAGAATGATCAATGAGAACTAAATGGGATGGAAAGGAAATTTGGATGGACTTACAAAAAGCATCAAAGGTTTGATACCATCTCCCACTCCTAATTTTAATTGCTTCAAGTCTTGTACATGTTTTTTACAAGCAATCTTTTATCTCATACTTGTGCTCCTGCCTTAGGAAGCATGGTTGGAATGTATGCTTCCACTGAACATTCACATAAGCGTGGTTATGGTACCATCTGGGTGGGCTGTAGCACCCCAAATCTCCCTTGTTCCTTCTTTGCATTAACAGCTCTCCTAGCTGTTAATGCAAAACTCATTTTCACAGGCCTTGTTTTTTTGTTTGTTGCCTCTAGCCTTTATGTCCTAAATAGAATGGGGAGAACCCGAACTAAAAATAAACTTCATTTCATTCATCCATTTTTTTATGATCCAATTTTCTGGATACACTTAAAGTTCTTATCTTTTCCTGATGTGCTAGATGTAAAGAATGTAGTCTTGACTTAGGGAAATATTGTGCCTGGAGATCATTATTGTACCTTGATGTCTGAGCCATCAGGCCTTTGTGGCAAGTCATTGCCTCTCTGAGTCCCTCTTAGGAAGTGTAGCTTTTGCCTTTCCCTCAAAGCAATGAATTCTTCATCTTCATGTTCTTGAATCAAGGTAGGGGCATGGTGTTGTCATTCTGTAGGTCACTCTTTGGCCTGTGGGGGTGTCATGTCCAGGGTGACAGCCACGTGGAGCAGCACAGAGCTGATGGATGGAGATCTCTTCTGCCAGTTCACATCCCCTGCTTACCACATACACAGCAGCCATCACCACTGGCTTTTCATCCGTGTGAAAATGTCTTCCTGTCACTTACCTCGAATAATACTTGAGTAATATCAGTATTATCTTCTAACAGAAAGGTGAAATAGCAGGTGAAAGAATAGAACAAACATGATATGTACTTTAGATAAAAGGGTTTTGATAAAAAATCTGGGGTTTGGTTTTGGGTAGATCACTGGTCTGTCTCCGTATGCTGTCTTTGGTGCTCAATATCTAATGCTTGATGCAATAAAAAGTTCTTATGATTCAGAGAATTTATGAGTATGAATTTTATTAGCAAAGCCAACAGCAAACATTGGATACTTGGTGTTTGGTAACGTTCTCTAGTGCTGGCCTTCGGAGCACACAGCAATTTCCCATAATGCTTGTGTCATTTTTTTCTCCCAGTTCCCATTTTTGACAACACAGGAATTTTTCAAGTGGTGGGTAATGAGTAGAGAAGCCAGCCCTACAGAAGTCAGGACTGATTGCATCTACTGCAGCCTGACAGAGGATAAAGCCATTTCTCTTAGGTCTTTCTGTACAATAGAGGGTATTGCTTCCCGTCTTCTGCTTCCTGAGGCACAGCTGGGGTAAACTGAGGCATCTTCAATGCCATCATTCAAAGTTACTTCCAGTGAAGCACTTACCAAAGCCTCAGTTGTGCAAGAAGAAATCATAGAAAGATTCCTGGATTTAATTATTTCATTAAAAAAGCCCCCAATATTAAATGTTCCAGACATTTTGTTGAAAATTTCTAGAGCTTTGATTTGTTGAATCTCAGGATCTGACAAAGTGGAGTTTTCCACCCATCCGTGCACATGTGGCACAGCTGCCAGGGAAGCCAACACAAGGAGCAGGTCTGTAACTTTTCAGAAGTGATATTTAAAAGCCAATTCTGCTGAAATAAGACTGAATCAGATCCAGAGCAAACCTGCTGTTAATGGTGCCCCAGTGAACCAAGCTTTGAGACTGCTTCTAGAAAACTGACCTTAGAAATCTTAGCCTTTATAAAGCTGCATTGCTCCTGATGCATGAGGAAAATAAAGATTCCATCCATCACAGGTGTTCTGAAGCTTAAGTTACTAGATTTTGTGAGGCACAGAAGATGCTTTAGCTACATATGATTATTAATGCTTTACATGGTGGAGATGTGCACCATGCAGCTCATGCTCGATCTGTCACAGTTATCTTTGCTGGTCCTTAAAGCCAATCCTAATAAACTAGAACATTTGCAGTAGGAAACAACTCAAAACATCCATTTTAGAATTTTCTGAGTATAATTATTTGGAAACATTGTAATAGAATGTAAGCAGCAGAAAATATTAACCTATGGGTCATGGAAATTAAAACAGCAGGGCTTTGGAGGGGTGATTCATGAAGGACTGAATTCTGGCTTGCGTCCTCCTCCACAACACTGAGCCTGTGGGCAAGCCCCTATCCCACTGGACTACATATCTACAGTATTGTGATTAAATCCTAACTTTTTTTTCTGAGAAGTTGTTGCATGGTTTGTACCTGCCTGCTTTGTCTCTGTCTCTGCAGAAATGGAGCCTACCCAAGGTAGTCTGGGCTCTAGCAAGTAGTGTTAGAAACTTGGCCTGGCAGAAAGTGGGGGTAGAAAGTACCTGGGGAGAACGAATGAGCTGTCTGGCAGTTCAGACCAGATGTCTAGGAACCACGCTTCTCCTGAGCAGGTAATGTGTAACCTTCTTTAGAGACTTTTGCTTGCGGTGCATATTTCCTGTGCTTTCTATATCCTGCCAGAACAAAACTCAGTAAACCTCAGTCATCATGCAGCACAACACAGACTGACCCTGTGCAGCTTGCTAAGGTGGCTCCTGCAACAGTTCAGCTAGCTGGATGATGCTAGGCTGCACTAGCAACTGAGCCTCTCCAGCACAAAATAACCATTTCTGTTTGATCCCTCAAAACCAGTTCAACAGCAGCAATGGAGCAGTAGCAGTTTGGTGCATTTTTTGAAGAACATAAACTATCACAATGGACATCAGTGGCCCCCTTAGTGGCTGTGTAGCTGAGAAAACAAGTGAAAGTGCTGCAAGAAAACTTGCATGATCTCATTAACTTCATCTATGGAAAAGAATGTTTCTGAAGGTACACGACAGAATGGGAAGTTCAGTCACTGCAGGAGTCTTTTCAGGATCAGACCCTGATCTATCTCCTTTGTGTTCCTGCTGTTCTCTTTTCTCAGGGGAGAAAGCGGCTGTTTTGTGAATAACTTAGTGCATTGACAAAAATACACATGACTGGCTTTGTTGAAATCCAGAAAGAGTCACTCCTGCCCTAAAGGACAATGTCTCTCAATGCTACCAAAAGTATTTTGAGCCATTGCACTTTTTCAAATAGTAGGAGTAGATTAAAAAATGAATCCCACAGTCTAATGCTGTATCTGGAATGCCTTTCAACCCTTGCTCCAGCGCTGTTTTCATATCAGTGAACTTTTTGTGGTGAGATAACCAAAAGTAATTTAGAAGCTACTTTCCTTCTCAGCTTTTGCCAATATTGTGATTCCCAAATAAGAGCCGCTCTGCTATTTCTAGTTTACTGCTATAGTACCCGCAGCATCGCTGGGAGTGCCGTCAATGGGAAAACATGAAATAAATTCTAAAAGTTGATTTGAACTTTTGTTTTTTTGAGAAGAAAAGACAAAAATAAGTTATGGCACCTGCCTGCCACGGAGTTTGTGCTTCACTGCAACAGCAGCTTCTGTGTGCTTCCTGGGAAGAGCACTGTTGAGGGGACAAAGCGCTTCATAATTTCAAAGGAGACTTTCATCTCAGGAATAGCAGTAAGTAAGTGAAGAAAACACCACTTCTATTTCGAGGTGTTTGCAAACAAACAGTTGGGAACACCTCAGTGTTTTATGAAAAAAAACCCCATAACTGGGTATCTTCTCTGGGTGTCACACTGCAGCCAGTGAAGTTACACATGTATAAAATAGGGGGTAAGTGAGAAAGACATAAACTTATGAAATCATTACAGTATGATCTACCTGACGAAAAAACTTCCTTTCGAGTCTAGCCAAATGACTGCAACTTTCCAAGTGAGATTGTCACACCTATGTTATGGTGTTGAGTAGTTAGCCAGCAGTACCTGCTGAGTCTCACTCCTATTAATTAGAGGTGTAAGAAATCCAGTGGTGTCCTTCCAGACTTTAAAATCCAGTTGGAAGTTTATCAATGAGTTATCTTGGAGGTGGCTCACCTTGAATGAGATACAGTGTCACACTCTTGCTTGTTAAACAGGCTTTTATATAAGTGTTATGGTTTCCATAGGAACATAACTAAATCTTTCCTCCAGCATAATCCTGAAGGCTTTCACAGACCTGGAAAACATGTGGTGCATAATCAAATCATTTTTCATGCTGACAAAAAGAATGCCACAGTTGTCACCCAGACAAGTTTCTCATGTGGGGCAAAATAAGTTTAAATCCAACATCACAGAATTCCCTTGCAGCATTCAAACATTTTCTGGAATCCTATTTCCCTGTGGGCTGGTTTTGGCTGGGATAGAGTTAATTTTCTGTATTTTGAATCTTATGTAGCGACATGGTTTGACTGAACCTTGAGATCCTGAGCCATTTCTCATAAAGTCTTCCTGTCCCCCTTATACTTCTGCATGTTTTTCATTGAGTCCCTGCATCCTAGGTAACTGATCTGTCACAAGAAGGCTTCAACTGCAGAGTTCATACCCAACAGTTTTCACTGATTGTCTGCAAATATGTAAGGCCAATAAATGTTGAATTTGATGTCTGCAGAAGCATGTAGTAACCGTGTCATTGCTAGCCTGGAGGTTTATGGTATTTCCAATTTTGAGCAGGAGCACTGCTTTGGCTGGATGCTCAGGCCTGCAGGAAGTCAATGACAAGAAGATATGAGCATCTTTTTATTTGAAAATAGACTTCTTTTATTAAGTGCAGTGAGAAGAACATTTCACTGAGGCAGGATTAGCCTAGCTAATTTTTAGAATGTCCATGAGGAGCCAAGCTATGAGACTGTTTCCATTACTGCTATCTCCCTAGAGCAGTGCCTAGGGAACACTAATTGTTTGCTATAAAATTATAGAACCAACTAGGTTGTAAAAGACCTTTAAGATCATCAAGTACAACCATTACCCCAGGAATGTCAAGGCCACCACCAAACCATGTCACTGAGGGCTTCATCATGTTGGTAATTCTTGATATAATAAGTACTATTAATTTTGTGTAAGGTATAACGGAAGCCACATGAGGTAGTTGCTGTTCCATAGAAGCTGTAGTGCAGATGGGCACCAGGGGGTCCAGTAATGGCTGGGTGGGCCATGGAAGGAGGATGTGGGGTCTTTCAGGAGAGGGAGCTTTGGACTGCAATGAGAAACAGAGTGTGAAGATGGCACTTAACCTAATCTCCTCAGTCAATATAAAGATCATAGAATCGTAGAATAGTTAGGCTCAATCCATCCTGGCCTTGAACACTGCCAGGGATGGAGCATTCACAACCTCCCTGGGCAACCCA